>CAUYSK010005101.1:0-24555 GCA_963575035.1 Avahi laniger | reverse complement strand
CAGCTGGGAGGGACATGGGAGAGACAGAGTAGTGGTCAGGCTGTGTCCAGTAAGAAGGCAGGACAGAGGGGAAGGAAGGCAATATGGCCAAGTGACATCCAGACCAAACAGGTGGCATGAAGACCAGAATGCCATGGTCTTGCAGGGACACTACCCTAAAAGCCAATTCATTTCCATTTCACCTCATTAAAATCCTGGAATCATATGCCCTAGTTTGAAGAAACTTCCTTATTCTCTCTGTTCATTCTAAAGGAGACTGGTCTTTAGAATCCGGCTTCTAACAAAAAAGTCTATTATTATTATTATTAATCTCCTAATTGAGTAGAAAGAACACAGAATTTGCAGCCCAACAGACCTTGTCAAATCCCTGCTCTGCCACTTGGCAGAGTGCGAACTTAAGCAAGACACTTCCCTCTCTGAACCTCAGGACTTTTGTAAACACATCAGTTGCAAGCCAAGTACCTGGAATACAGCAAGCACTCGACTCCTATTAGCTACTGTTACTGTTATTTATAGTGCTGCAAAGTTTTATAGCTCTAAAAAGGCCCAGTAATGAGTTCTTCATAGCAAGATCATAATTAAATCCAGCAGGACAGGCTCCAGATGTGTCTTCAGCAGGCGGAATTTTTCATTATGGAGCAAACGCCTCTCCTTTCCGAAGATCAACATTAAACCAGGGATGTTTTTTCCTTACCTCTGTTCGAGATTCCCAGAGGAGAGCAGTACTTAGAGAATTCATTTTTAATCATCTGAGCTGCACAAAAAAAGATTCTGTCTTCTCAGAAGCCGACACAGCAGAAAGGAGGGCAGCAGCAGAGGGGAAGGAAGTTTTGCTGATTTGAGCTTGATCCTGTGCATTTTGGAGAAAAGTCAATGACTTTCTGGTTTTCACACTGTGTGAGTTCCCTCCTACCAAATGAGCGTGCATTGCATTCGTTATTCATCCACTCAGTTATTTATCTCTCAATACTTATTGACTACTATTTACTGGCCTCCGGGCTGGGCTCCAGGGACACAGAGTTAAATAAGACCCGTCCCTTGCCCTGTGTAGTTCATAATCTACAGCCAGGGCTCACAAACTGTTTCAATAAAGGGCCAGATAGTAAATATTTTAGGCTTTACAAGCCACATCGTTTCTGTTGCCACAACAGCAGGTCCTCGAATACTGTCATTCCCCTCAACGTTGTTTCTACGTAACACTGATGAGAAAAAAAAAAATCAGTAAATGATGAGGCACAAAAGTGCTCAGCGAGCCCGCCATGTTCTGATTGTTTTTGAGCTGCGTGGTGACGGGAGGTGCTCCTGATAATTTTCACTTTGCAAACATTTATTCCTTGATTTAAACCCCCCATCACTGTAACCGCTGTCACTCACCGATTCATCAAAAATTGGGTAAATAATTCTTACTTGTTTCTATTAACCTTTTGCAAATGTGTTTAGCTCACATTTAATTCAATGTTTAATATTAGAAGTGTTTGGGGTCTTTGTTTAGAAGTTTGTTGATGTTTTTGCAGCCAGAAATATGCCATAGGAACTTTAACTCTTGTTTATATAAATTGTCCTATAGGAAAATTGGTTTCCTTAAGGGTTATTTCTTTTACAGTTGCAGTTTCTAAGAACCTATCAATGACGGGAAGTGATGACCTAATGTACTCAGCCCTGCCATCGTAGCACAAAAGCAGCCAGAGACGATAGGTGAAGGAAAGGGGGAGGCTGTGTCCCAGTAACACTTGACAAGCTGCCGTAGTTTGTGGGCCCCCCATCTAGAGGCGGAAGAGGCCACAAGCAAAGAAACTCAAGTGCTCCAATTGTTCCCAGGACAGAGATGGGTGCAGGCGTGATGGAGCCATGGAGAAAGGCGATGGTGGCTTGAGCTGGAGTTTGGCCATGAGACTGGAGAGGGAATTAAATTAGAGATATATTTTTGGAGGATTTGAGACATTGGAGCAAAGGCACAGTCAAGGTTGCCACCTGTATGTCTGGCCTGAGCGGTTTGTGTGCTGCCACTTACTGAAACTGCCCCAAGTCAGAAGGTCATCTAGATCAGGTTCCTGAAACTTTTTCTTCTGAATTATCACTCCCTCAACCTGGAGCCTTTCTAGATATTATTTTCTTAATTGAGCACCCATAAAATTTTAATAACACAGAGGTACTGGATATCTGTTTATGCAGTGACATAGATTCATGCTTTATGCAGAGAGACTAAGAGGAATTTTGCCCTCCCCTGCCTAAGAACCAAAATTTTCTCCTTTGGGAGCAACATGGCCTCTGTTGGGAATGCACGGTCTAGCTCTAGGAGAGGTGAGTCTATCTCGGTCTATTTAGGGCCTTTCTTCTCTGGTAATGACAGGTGGAATTATCAGGTCTCTGGGGAAGCCCAAAGCATCCAGAGGAGGAGCATACAGACACAGCATGGCAACACCAGTCTTCCTCTTCTTTCAGGGCTCTTGCACCTCCTGAGCTTCTGGGATCACTTGGCCCCATATTTTCACATGGTTCTTTAGGCCATAGTCACAGGTGATAAAGGGACATTCACAACTGGCACCCCAGTTGCTCATAGGAAGGAGAGGGTGATTGTGTGGAGAAAGTGCTTTGGGTAGAAGGTGAGCCCCGTGGTGTGGTAAGAGCTTACTCTTCTGAAAGAAGGGGTCATGTGGGAAAGAAAGACCGGGGCACAGCCAGCAGCACTGGAAGCCCCATGGGATATATCAAGACCCCCACCAACCTGCAAATCTTCAAGGAATCCTGCAGACACACCCGAAGCCTTCCACATGAGTGTATTTCTCATGGGAAGAAGCAGAGGGGCTGAGGTTTGCATCAAAGAGGGGGCAAAGGAAAGTGAGTGCACAGAGGAGCAGCAGGTGGGCCCAAGCAGGTGTGCCTAGAACAGAACTCGGCGGCAACATGATCAGGACAGTGAGACAATCCCACCCAAGTCTCAAGGTCCAGGGAGGTCCAGACAGATGGCTGGGGTTTGCTTTCTATCCCAGCTCCCATAAGAATGCAAGCCATGGAGCCCAACAAAAGTAAAACAACCAGGGGGTATTATGTCAGGAGTAAGAGGCCTGTGGTTAGAGTGTCTCAGGATTCTCATCCTCTAGGGACCACAGTGCCTTCCATCGTTCCCCTGCCACCGTAGGCTTATGGGCCATGTCTGTCTCTACTCCATGGTCCACAGTGGCTGCCACAGTTATAGCCACATCTAGGGACAGAAAAGGTGAGTCGCTGTTGTATAACACATTTTAAGAGTGAGGGAAACATCCCCAGAATTCCACCCCAACCCCTCAACCCCCAGCACATTCTTCAGCGGTGTGGGGTTTATCGTGTATCCTTGTCCATAGCAACCCCAGGTAAAAAGAATAGAATTAACATGATTGGCTAAACCAGTGATACTCAAAGTGTGATCCCCAGATCAGCAACATCAGCAGCACATGGGAATTATTAGAAATGCAAATTATGGCCCCACATCCAAAGGTTAGGAGCTGAATATATGTTGACATGCTATAAAATAAAATAAAATGCTTAAAAACATTTGTGTAAGTATTACCTTGAAGAAGGAAGGAAACTTAAATACCTAATAGAACAAGCAATACACACACAAAAAGGATAAAGATTGCATTAGTCAGAGTTCTTCAGAGAAACAGAACCAATAGACTATATATAGTTATATGGAATGAAATTTATTATGAGAGATTGGCTCATGCAATTATGGGGGCTGAGAAGTCTCGTGGTCTACCAGGTCCAAGTCCAGAGTCCCAGGAACCAGGAGTACCGATGTTCAAGGGAAGGAGAAGATGGATGTCTCAGCTCCAGCAGAGAAAGAGAGAGTTCACTCTTCTTCCACCTTTTTGTTCTATTTGAGCCCTCAATGGATTGAAAAATGCCTTACCCATGTTGATGAGGGAAGATCTTCTTTACTAGATCTACAAATTCAAATGCTAATCTCTTCCAGAAACACCATCACAGACACAGCAGAATAATATTTTCCGAGCTATCTTGGCATCCTTTAGCCTAGTCAAGTTGACACACAAAATTAACTGTCATGAAGATATAGACTACCTAAAAACATGACCAACAAACTTGACCCAATTGACATATATATTAATAGAACACTATATCCAACCGTGGAAAAATACATTCTTTCTAAGTATACATTGATTATTCACCAAAACTGGCCATACACTGGGCCATAAAGCAAATTGCCACAAATTCCAAAAGTCTAAAATGATTCTAAATATGCTTTCTGACCACAGTGGAATTAAGCTAGTTATTAATAACAAGATGATATTTTAACCAGAAATATTTGGAAATCAAGCAACATGCTTTGAAAACACCCATTGGTCGAGGAATGAGTAACAAATGGACATTAGAAATTATCTCAAGCTTAATGATAATGAAAATATTACATGGTTGTGGATCACGGCTAAAACTGTGCTTAGAAGGAAATGTGTAGCTTTAAATGCATTTATTTAAATGGAAGAAAGCTTGAAAATCAATGTTATGAATCTATCACAAGAAGGTAGAAAAGAAGGAACAAATTAAATCCAAATGATGTAGAAGAAAGGAAACGATAAAGAGTAGAAATAAATTAAATAAAATGAAGATTTAAATGAAGTCTTACACAGAAAGTATCTTCACAGAATAAGCCAGCAACAAATGGTAGGCTTCCCTTTCACTTTTGTTGGGATGTTGCTGGTGTTTCCCCACTCGGTATAATGCTGGCTTTGGAGCTGAGATGTATATATTTTATCACATTAAGGAAGAATTGGTTGATTCCTATTTTATTAAAAAGCGTTGAATTGTGTCAAATGTCTTTCCAGTAATCATGGAGGTAATCATGTAATTTTTCTCTTTAAACTATTAATATGATAATTTGTATTAATCAACTTCCTAATATTAAATCATCCTTAAATTCCTGAAATTGGCCTTATCATATTGTTCATGCTATTTTTAACCAGAAATGTTTGAAAATTAAGCAACATGCTTTTAAAACACTCCGTTGGTCAAGGAATAAGTCAAAAGTGAATGTGATGATGCACACCGATTTCTAAGATTTTATTTAGAATTTTCTATTCACATTCATAAGTGACAATGGTCTGCAGTTTTCTTTTTGTCTCTCTCTTTCTCAGGTTTTATTAAAGCCATTCTATGAAAAAAAGGGTAAATGTTCCTTTTCCTTTGCTCTAGATTAGGTTAAACATAATTAGAATTATCAGTTGTTTATTATTTAACATTTTGTTTTGAAGAATTACAGATTTACAGAAGATTATTTAAAAAGTACAAAGATTGTAATATACTTAGATTCCCTGGATGTGTATAGGTATATATTTTTTCAATTTTCTCAAGTGTGTGAAAGTTGTAGATGTATTAACATTTCTTTAATCCTAAATACTTTAGTGTATGTTTTCTAAGAACAAGGACATACCCTTACATAACCACAATACAATTATCAAAATCAGGAAGTTAACCTCGATCGTACTGCTATCTAATCCACAAATCTTACTGAAATTGTATTAGTTTTGCCAATAATATCTTCTCATAGAAAATATCTTTCAGTGTTTTTTCTGGTTTAGGGTCTAATCCAGCACCACGCGTGTTACACCGTCGTGGCCCTCTGTTGTCCTGCAATCTGGGGCAATTCCTCAGTCTTTGTCTTTCATACCCTGATGTTTTCAAAGAGTGTAGGCTATGCATTTTGTGTAACATCCTCAGTTGCCGTTTGCCTGATGTTTTCTCGTGACTAAATTCAGGTTACACATTTTCTTGCCAGAAATACCACGGAAGTGATGTTACGTCCCTTCTACTGCGTCGTTGTTTGTCCCGTTATGAGTGAGGTTAACCTTGGTCGTGTGATTAATGTGGTGTTTGCCAGGTTCTCCACTGTAAGGAATGTCTGTCTTTTAATAATTTGGTGAAATTCCCTTAGAGACCTTATGGCAGTTTTTTATGGGTGGGATGGTAGCTCTTTCGAACCTTCCATAACCCTCCAAATATTCTCATGCTGCCCAGTCCCTAACCCCCAACAACTGCTGCTCTGTTCTCCATCCCTGTAGTGTTGCCTGCTTCAGTTGTCAGATAAATGGAAACATACAGTGCGTAACCTCTTGAGCTGGCTTCTTCCACTCAGCTAAATGCCTTGAGATCCATCTGTGTTGTCGAATGTATCAATAGTCTGTTTCTTTTAATGATGAATAATATTCTGTTGGATGGATGTACCAGAGTTTGTTTATCCACTCACCTGTTAAAGGACATTTGCATTGTTTCTAGTTTGGTGTGATTATGAATACAGCTGCTCTAAACATCTGTGTAAAGGGTTTTGTGTGAACATAAGTATTCACTTCTAGGGTAAACACCCTGGGGTTGATTTGCTTGGTCTTACGGATAGCACAGGTTTTACTTTATAAGAAACTATCACACTGTTTTCCAGTGGCTGTACCATTTACATTCCCACCAGGAATGTATGAGAGTTTCAGTTACTCCTCATACTTGCCAGCATTTGATATCGTCAGGATTTTTTTCTTTTTTAATTTTAGCCATTCAGGTAGATATGTAGGTGTATCTCATCATGGTTTTAATTCTTATTTTCTTAATGGAATAACCAGGTTGAGCATTTTTTCATGTGCTTATTGCCATGCATATATTCTTCTTGGACAAGTGTCTATTCAAGTGTTTTTGTCTGTTTTTCTTGGTTGCTTGTTTTCTTCCGTTGAGTTTCAAGAGTTCTTTAAATATTGAACATAGAAGTTGTTTGCCAAATATGTGTCTTGCAAATGTTTTCTTCCAGTCTGTGGCTTATTTTTTCATTCCCATAAAAACTTAAAAAAGTTTTTAATTTCAATTAAGCCCAATTTATCATTTTTCTTGCATGGATTATGCTTTTGGTGTCATATCTTAAGAATTCTTTACTTTGCCTAAGGTCATATAGATTTTCTCTTGTGTTTTTATATTTTTATAGTTTTAAATTTTATATTAGCTATGATTTATTTTGAGTTAATTTGTGTATAAGGTATGAGGTTTAGATCAAGCTTCATTTTTTTCTGCAAATGAATATCCAATTGCTCCAACACCATTTGCTAAAAAACTATCCTCCATTGAATAGCCTTTGAACTTTGTCAAAAATTAATCAGGCATATTAACTGATCTTGAAATTCTCTATTCTGAACACTGTTTTACTTCAGAATATTACAGGGGTACGAATGTTTTAGTTACATGGATTACTTTTGTATTGCTTGAGACAAAGTTGTAAGTGTGCTCATCACCCAGATAGTGTATATTGTACTCATTAGGTATGATTTCACCCCTCACCTGTGCCCCCTTCCCACCTGCTTGATTTCTGTTGAGTTTTGCTACCATCCATGCACATGAGTGCTATTTGGTTAGTTCCAGTTTACTAGTGAGTACATGTAGTGTTTATTTTTCCATTCTTCTGATACTTCCCTAAGGAGAATGGTTTCCAGTTCCATTACAGATTGTTACAAAAGGAATGAACTCATTTTTTTATGGCTGAGTAGAACTCCATGGTGTATATATATACCACATTTTATTAATACACTCATGAATTGATAGCCCCTTGGGTTCATTCCACATCTTTGTGATTGTGAATTTTGTTCAAGTGTAAGTGTCTTTTTAATAAAATGACTACTTTTCCTTTGGGTAAATACCCTGTAGTGGGATTGATGGATCAAATTGGTAGGTCTACTTTTAGTTATTGGAGGAATCTCCATACTGTTTTCCATGGAGCTTGTACCAGTTTGCAGCCTGCCAGCAGTGTACAAGTGTTCCTTTCTCTCTGCATCCACACCAGCATCTATTGTTTCGGGACTTTTTATTAAAAGCCATTCTCACTGGGGTTATGTGATATCTCAATGTAGTTTTGATTTGTATTTCCCTGATGATTAGTGACATTGAGCATTTTTTCATATGTTTATTGGCCATTAGCCTATCTTCTTTTGAAAAGTTTCTGTTCATGTCTTTTGCATGCTTTTTAATAGGGTCGTTTGATTTTTTTTTCTTGCTGATTTGCTTAAGTTATTTATAGATTCTGGTTATTAGTTCTTTATCAGATGTATAGCAAATATTTTCTCCCATTCTGTACGTTGTCTATTCACTCCGTTGATTGTTTCCTTGGCTGTGCAGAAGCTTTTTAATTTAATCAAGTGACATTTATTTACTTTTGTTATTGCTGTTATTACCATTGGGTCTTCTTCATAAATTCTTTACCTAGGCCGATAACTAGAAGAGTTTTTCCAAAATTATCTTCTAGAATTCTAATGGTTTCATGTGTTAGGTTTAAGTCTCTTATCCATTTTGAATTAATTTTAGTGAGTGGTGAGAGATATGGATCCTGTTTCCATCTTCTACGTGGGGCTATCCAATTTTCCCAGCACCATTTATTGAATAGATATTCTTTTGCCCAGCGTATATTGTTATCTGCTTTGTTAAAGATCAGATGGTTGTATGTGGATGGTTTTATATCTGCATTCTCTGTTCTGGTCCCTTGGTTTATGTCTCTATTTCTGTGCCAGTACCATGCTGTTTTGGTTACTATAGCCTTGTAGTATAGCTTGAAATCTGGTAAGGTGTGCCTCCCTATTGGTTCTTTTTGCTTAAGCTTGCTTTGGCTATTCAGGCTCTTTTCAATTTCCAAACAAAGCATAGAATTATTTTTTCTAGATCTGCAAAAAATGATATTGGTATTTTGGTGGCGATTGTATTGAATCTGTAAATCTTTTGGGTACTATGGACATTTTAACAATGTTGATTCTACCAATCCATGAGTATGATATGTTTTTCCATTTGTTTACATCATCTGAAATTTCCTTCCTCAGTGATTCATAATTCTCCTTATAGAGATCTTTCACCTTCTTGATTAAATATATTCCTAGGTATTTTATTTCCTCTATGGCTATTTTGAAAGGTATTGCATCTTTGATTTGATTCTCAGCTTGACTGTTGTTGGCGTATTATTTATGTAAATTAATTTTATGTACTTATTTACGTATTTTAATTTTATAACCTGAGACTTTGCTGAATTTATTTATCAATTCCAGGAGTCTCTTGGCAGAGTCTTTGGGGTTTTCTAGATATAAGATCATATCATCAGCAAAGAGCAATATTTTGACCTCTTCTTTGCCCATTTGGATACCCTTAATTTCCCTCTCTTGCCTGATTGCTTTGGCTGGGACTTCCAGCACTATATTGAATAGAAGTGGCGGCAGTGGGCATCCTTGTCTTGTTCCAGTTCTAAGTGAGAATCCTTTCAATTTTTCCCCATTCAGTATGATGTTGGCTGTGGGTTTGTCATACATGGCTTTTATAATTTTGAAATAAGATCCCTCTATGCCTATTCTGCTAAGAGTTTCAGTCATAAAAATATGTTGAATTTTGTTGAATGCTTTTTCTATTGAGATGACCATATGATCTTTGTTTATACTTCTGTTCATGTGATGTATCACATTTATGAATTGGTGAATGTTGAACCTTCATTGCATCCCTGGGATTAGGCCCACTTGGTCATGATGTATTTTTTTTTTTATGTGCTGCTGAATTCAGTTTGCTAGAATTTTGTTAAGAATTTTTGTCTCTATATTCATACAGGATATTGGTCTATAGTTTCTTTTTTTGTTGTTTCCTCTCCTCTCTTTGGTATCAAGGTGACACTGGCTTCATAGAATGAGTTGGGGAGGATTCCTTCCTTCTCAATGTTCTGAGATAATTTCTACAATATGGGTACCAATTCTCCTTTGTAGGTCTGATAAAATTTGGCTGTGAAACCATCTGAACTAGGAGGTTTTTTGGAAGGTTTTTTATTGCTGCTTAAATTTCATTGCACAGAATTGGTCTGTTCATGAGTTCTATTTCTTCCTGATTAAACCTTGTGATGGTGTGTGTTTCCAAGAATTTGTCCATTTCCTCAACGTTTTCAAGTTTATATATGTAGAGATTTTTATAGTATTCAGAGTTGAGATTTTGTATTTCTGTGGTATCAGTGGTAATATCTCCTTTTTCTTTTCTGATTGAACTTATTTGATTTTTTTTCTATTTCCGGTTAATCTAGCAAGAGGTCTATCAATTTTGTTTATCTTTTCAAAGAACAAAGTTTTTGTTTCATTAATCTTTTGCATAATTCTTTTATTATTGATTTCATTTAGTTCTGCTCTGACCTTAGTTATTTCTTTTCTTCTTCTGGGTTAGGGATTGGTTTTCTCTTTCTTTTCTAATTTCTTGAGACAATTCATTAGATTGTTGATTTGTGATCTTTCTGTCTTTCTGATGAAGGCATTTATGGCCATGGATTTTCCTCTTAGGATTGCTTTTGCTGAATCCCACAAATTTTGATAACTTGTGTCCCCTTTGTCATTCAGTTCAAGGAATCTTTTGATTTCCATCTTAATTTCATTATTGACCCAATAATCATTGAGCAACAGTTGTTTAATTTCCATGACTTTGTGTAGAATTGAGTATTTCTCTTGTAGTTGGTTTCTAGTGTTATTCCACTGCTATCTGTCAAGATACATGGTACAATTTCAACTTTTTAAAATTTGGTGAGACATTTTTTGTGGCCTAAAGTGTGATCAATCTTAGAGAATGTTCCCTGTGCTGATGAAAAGAATGTATATTCAGTAGTTTGGGGGTCGAATGTTCTGTAAATGTCTGTTAGGTCCATTTGCTCTAGAGTCCCATTTAAGTCCAGTGTTTTTTTTTTGTTTGTTTGTTTACTTTCTGTTTGGAGGATCTGTCCAGTTCTGTCAGTGGGCTATTAAAGTTCCTGGCTATTACCATGCTGTTGTTTATCACTTCATTTAGATCTACTAACGTTTGCTTTATGAATCTGGGCATGCCTGTGTTAGGTGTATATATTTAGGATTGTCATGTCTTCTTGTTGAATTGCTCCTTTTACCATTATGTAATTACCATATTTGTTTTCTTTACTATTGTTGAAGTCTATGTTGTCTGATATGATAATGGCTACATCTCTTTCTTTGGATTTCCATTTGCATGGAATATTTTTTCAATCCCTTCACCTTGAGACTGAGTGAGTGTTTCTGAAATCTCTACTATGTTCCATTGATCTTTGTGACTATCCCTTCACCAATACCATACTATCTTGATTACTATAGTTCTATATTGTCTTAAAATGCAATTTTATTATTTATCAAATTGTTCTTGCTATTCTAGATCCTTTGTCTTGCCATATAAATTTTATAATAAGCTTGTCTATATCTACACACAAAAAAAAATCCTACCAGGATTTTATTGCAGTAGTATTAAATCCATAGATCAACATGGGGAGAACCGACATCCTTAACTATACTGAAGCTTTCAATCCATGAACAGGGCCTGTCTCTCCATTTATTTAGGTCTTCTTTGATTTCTTTCATCAGCATTTTGCAGTTTTCAGCACATAGATCTTGCACGTGTTTTGTTAGGTTAATACCTAAGTATTTCTTGGATATATTAAAGTGGGTCTTTTTGAATTTTGATTCACCATTTTTTTTGCTAGTATATAAAAATGTAATTGATGTTCATGTGCTGACTTTGTATCTGTAATCTTGTTACATTCACGTACATGATTCTAGGAGGGTTTTGTAGATTCCTTGTGATTTTCCATGTAGACATCCATGTCTTCTGTGAATGGAGACAGTTTTATTTCTTCCTTTCCAATCTATATGCCTTTTGTTTCTTAATCTTGTCTTATTCCACTGTTAAATGGAAGAATGAGAATGAACATTATTGCCTTGTTCTCAATCTTAGAGGGAAAGCATTCAGTCATTAACCATTAGGTATGATGTTGTGATAGGTATTTCTTAGATGCTCTTTACCAAGATAAGGAAGTTCCCATCGATTCCTAGCTGACTAAAAGTTTTTATCACAAATGAATGTTGAATTTTGTCAAATACTTTTTCTGCATCAATTAAGATGATCATTTTTTTCTTTATTTTGTTAATATGGTGGATTACATTGATTGATTTTTAATTATTAAGCCAGTTTTTCATAACCCCCACTTAGTCATGGTATATTATTCATTTTATCTGTTGCTGAGTTTGATTTGTGGATATTTTCTTAAGAACTTCTACATTAGTGCTCATGAGAGATATTTCTCTATAGTTTTCTTTTCCTGTATTGTCTTTGACTGATTTTGGAATCAGGATAATGTAAACCTCACAAGCTGAGATGGGAAGCATCCCCCTCCTCTTCTCTTTTCTGGAACAGGTTGTATAGAATTGGTGTTATTTCTTCTTTAAATGTTTGTGTAGAACTGATCATTGAGATCATCTGGACCTGAAAATTTATTTCTTGGAAGGATTTTAACTACAAATTCAATCTTAAAAATAGACTTAGAGCAATTCAGGTTATCTACATTTTTCTTCAGTGGCTTTTGGTAGTTTATAACTTTCAAGAAATTAGCTTGTTTTATCTAAATTGTCAAATTTATATGCATAGAGTTGTTCATAGTATTCCCTTACTAACTTTTGCAATCTCTGAAGTTTGTAGTAATATCCCTCCTCTTTTATGATATTATTTTTGCTTCTTTTGTTTTCTTTTGATATGTTTTTATTCCTACTATAACTTCTTAAGGTGGCTGCTTAATTTGTGTTTAGCCCTTCTTATTTATTAAGTCTTTTAAGCCATGGATTTTCCTCTAACAATATTTCTAGGTTCTTATATATAGAGTTTTCTTTCTTATTATTGTCTTTATATGATCTAATTTTGCTTGAAATGTTTTCTTTGCCTTGACTTAAAAGAGTTTTTTTTTTTTTTTGGTTGTTTTTACTTTGAAGATATGAGTTTTTCTTTTGATTTTGTTTTTAATTCTTATCTCTACTACATTAAAATTAAGGAATGTTGCCTGTTCCACTTTTGGAAGTTTATTGGGATTTTCTTTGTGGGCTAATATGCAGTCAAATTTTGCACCTCTTCCATAAGCACATGTAAAGGAAATCTATTCACTGTTTTCAAGGTATAAAGTTTTCTATATGCTAATTATGCCTGCATTCCCAATTAATTACACTATTTAGGCCTACTTGGTTTGTCATTAACTAAGAAAGATGAATTAAAGTCCCTTAATATTACTGTATTTCTGTTATGTATCTGGTTTTTCCTCCAGGTAATTCTTGTAGTTTTCACTTTAGTCAATGCTAATGCTTTTATTTACCTTATCATTGGGAATTGTACTCTTTGTCCATTGTTTGTTTCTCAGTTTATTGAATTCCTCAATTTTGTATGTCTTATAAACATCACAATATTGTTTTTCATTTGTGACCCAACCTGAATTTATTCTTCTATTAATAAGTGAGTGTATTAGTTTCCTATTGCTGCTGTAACAAATTATCACAAACTTAATGGCTTAAAACAATGCAAATTCATTATTCTATATTTCTGGAGGTCATAAATCCAAAATTCATGTTACTGAGTGAAAATTAAGGTGCTAACTTGTCTGCGTTTCTAGGGCAGAATCTGATTCCTTGTCTTTTCCAGGTTCCAGCAGCTATCCTCATTTCTTTCCTTGTGGTCCCTTCTTCCACCTTCAAAGCCAGCGATGGTGGGATTAGTGCTCCACAGATTGCATCACTCTAAACTTCTCTTCTAGAGTCAAATCTCCCTCTGCCTCTTTAAAGAACTCTTGTGATTGCACAGATAATCCAGGACAACCTCCTATTTTAAGATTAGCTGATTAGCAACTTCAATTCCATCTGCAACACTTCCAAAACATAACAAATTCACAGCTTCCACGGATTAAGGCATATACATCTTTGGGATGGGTGGAAGGAGATGCATTATTCTTCTTACCACAGTGAGTTTAGCCCTTTACCTTTCATAACGTGACCAATATGTTGGGCTGAGTTCTGACATATTATTGGGTTTTCTTTGCTTTGTGATCTATTTTCTTTGTTTCCTATAGATAGTTCTTTTGATATTTAGAAAGGTCTAGGGCCAGGTGTGGTGGCTCACGCCTGTAATCCTAGCACTCTGGGAAGCCGAGGCAGGCCGATTGTTTGAGATCAGGAGTTCGAGACCAGCCTGAGCAAGAGTGAGACCCAGTCTTTTTATTTAAATTTTAAAAAAAGTTTAAAAAAAAAAAGGTTCACATTTTATTCTACTGATTAATTGGAAAATTATAATTTTACATGATACCCTTAGTCCTCTATTTTTTTGTTTATCTCTTGGTTCTTTATCATCAAATTTTAGTCAATATTATCTATTTTAGTGTTTACATTTTTACTTTAAATATGCCATGATGGGCTGGTTTATTGTCTTAAATTCCTCTCTCCAGGGCATTATATTATTCCCACTCCATTGATGATGGACTTAGACACGTGACTTGCTTTGGATTTTAGCAGACACAATGTGAGCAGAGGCCTGCAATTGTGGTTTATAGACTGGTTTGGCCTGTTATGCTCCTGTGGTATACCATAAGAAGATTTCCCTATGGGTAGCTGCTGTCCTTTCACCTCGACATTAGTAGAACATTAGTAGAGAACTGAACCTAATCCATAGGCTGGAGCAAATCTGGAAGGCCCACAGCCTTAAGCAGGGCTACCAGACAGTTCTATTTCAGATCAGCCCAAATCTCAGTCAAACTGAGGACAGAGGAGTGTAAGAATGAATGTTATTGTTGATGCTTCTGCAAACCACTGGCTTGTTGAGGTTGGGTGATTGTTATATAGCGAAAGCTGGCCATTATGGTTTGTATTTTTACTACTTTGTCAATGCTAAATGGTATCTTTTTACTTCCAGCCATTATATGAAATAATCAATATATTTTCTTTTTCTTATATTTTTTTACCTTGTCCTTCCCGAGTTTTTGTAAGTTCTTTCATTTCTATAATTTTAAAATAAATACCATTTATGTTCTATGCTGCCAACTGAATACCCACATTAACATTAGTCTTAGTTCTATCAATACTATCAAATATGTATTAAGTGCTCACTGCCAGCCCTTCCTTGTACGTAGCTCCTTGAAAAATGTCTTGGTCAGCTAAAGTTTGCTGTTTTTATTTTCCTCAAGGAGGGCTCATAAGAATGCATTCTCTGAGCTCTCGTGTTTTTAGAGCTGTATTTCTGTAGCTTTTCTATTTAAAGAACTTTTGATTGGATATAAAATCATTGATTCATGCTCTTTTCTTAAATATTGTTTACGTGTTGTTCTATTGTAGTCTGCAACTGAATGTTGTTCTGGAAAATCTGAAGCCAGCTGGGGACACAGGAAATAAAGTCCTATATTAAAGAGAGTATCAGAAATCTTTATATTCAGAGGCAACTAACTTTATTAGAATAAACTAGTTTGGGATCACCTTTCTCAGACACACAATGTGCCCATTGCAGTAGGTAGATTTAAGTGTCATTTTATTTTAGGAAAGTTTTCTTGATTAATACCTTTAATATTTGTTCAGTTTCATTTTTTGTTTGTTTCCCCCTTTGGAAATGCCCATTATGCATACATTTAATCCCCTTTGCCTATCTTCTAAACCTGTCGCTATCTAATCCTCTACTCTCTCTCTATTTACATTTCATTTTGTTCACTCTTCTCATTTTTATTTTCTTGTTTTTATTGTGGTTCTTGTAGTGTTTATTAACATTTGTGCTCTTTGAAATTTTGTCTTCATTTTTATCATAGTTTTATTTTTTGTTCCTGTTTTCTAAGTTTTGCAAGATCACGTTTCCTCTTCTGCTGCCTTGCAGTCTCATCTCTGAGCTACTGCACCATGGCTATCCTTAGAGGTTATTGCTCCATTGTGATGTGTAATTCGTGGTGGAATGTTTGTTCACAATTTTAATCTGTTCCAAGACCATTTTACTACTGAATGTTTTTTATTCACAAATTTTGCTGCTCCTTTTCTCTTTTCTTATTTTTGTAAAAATACAGCACTAGTAATAGTTTGTTTTTATCACTTATTTTTAAATGCATTAGGATTGTCCGGGCCAAGTATTTGACAAGGTTTCTGTAGGTAGAGAGAGGCCAGGGTGGATTATAATCAAGTCAGTTTTCACAACTCAGAGACTCTCTTCTCTTCACTTGCTACACAGTGAGACAGCTTCTCACAAGAGTGGCTTGTCTAACATGCTTCTACATACAATTTGGTGTGGCAGGTTGAATTTGTATTCTCACTTCTTCATTCTGTGCAGTAATTTCATATGTTTACACTTTTGCCATGGCCTTACAGTGGACAAGTTGTACTTCCCTTTCCCTTAACTTTGAACTTGACCATGCAACTTGCTTCCTCTAATGAGCTCGTAGTGGCTGTGATCAAAGGCACGAAATGTGCTTGTGCATTTGAGTGTATCTTCTTGACCCTTGGTTTTCATCATGAGAAGAACATACCTCAGGTAGCCATTGATTTAAGGAATCTGAGATGTACGTGGAGCAGACCAGCACCCAGCCCTCACACTGGGTCAAGCCCAGCTTAGGCCAACGCAGATACACCAACCTAAGCCATCTTGGAGACACATGAGCAAGAATGAATGTTTCTTGAGTTTGGGAGTGTTTGTTATGCAGCAAAAGCAGACTGGCACTTCCAGCCTCCTCATTTCTCGGAACCTAATCAAGTTTGGGGGGACTTCTTCCACCTTTCAACCTACCGTCTTTTTCTATTAAAAGATATGACTTTTTCCTCCAAAATGGTTCCCTCAGCTTCAGGAAGTTTATTTTTTGTTCCAATACTTTACCGAACTCTATCCTGTGCTGCTGACTACTTCCTCTTACACAGCTCCTGTGTGCTCTTGACAGCTCTTACAAAATATTTTTCAGTCTGTCTCCTGGCTTCACTGAAAAAGGAGTGTGAATTTTTGTTTTCTGTTCTTCTTATTGCTTTGGATGGTTTCCAGGAAGAGAAGAAGAGCATATTAAGCAAGTCTATCTTGCTTCTAGAATAAGAAGGTGGCATGGAGTCTTGGAACAAACATGAGCTTTGGAATCAGATCAATCTGGATCATAACCTGGATCAGCCACTAATTTCTGTGTGAATTTGAAAAACTTACATTGACCTCTCTGAGCTTCAGTTTGTATCCTTCATCTATAAAGAGGATCTGGTAACACTTATCTCAGAGAGTTATTGGAAAGAACATCTTCAGAGAATTAAAATTAAAACATGGACAGCATCTAGTAATGCAAATACTAGGCATCGCCAAAAATGAGAACATTATTATTATATTTCTTTGATTGTGCTGTTAGTGGTGGTGATTGGTGAAACAAAAGATATTGAAAAGTAGTTTTTAAAATACCTGGGTGAAAAGGCAATAAAAGTTTAGAGAAATGTCTCCCCTTCTGTGAAATCTGCACAGGAACAGTGAGAGCTGCTGATTCTTCCAAACACTCAGAAAATAGCTTGATTGCCAGCACCCTGTCCCCTCTCTCAACACTTGGGTTTTCTTGTTCCATCACTGCAGACCACATGCCTTGGTTGTGGGGATGGGACAGGTGACTTAAGCCACACCGCTCAGCACAACCTCATTCCCTGACCACTGTCCCTTGGCTCATTGACGGGCATGTGATTCATTCAGGGCCATGAGATTGTGAAAGATGTGAGCTGGTGGCTTTAGGAAAGCAAGGTTTCATTCTTCTAGAGAGTTTCTAAGAGCCACCTTGTCCCTCTCCCGACATGGTCATCAAATCCCAGAAGATTCTGTCAGCCCTCTTGCAATTACAACAAGAAAGGGAATAGTCACAGGATGATGCTGGCACAACACAAAGCAAACACAGAGAGGAAAAGATGCTAACCACCATTAGCACACCTTCTCTGATGGACAGCATCTTCCATTCTGTGTCCCTGGGGCTTCCAGAATCAAAAAACTATTGTTCAATATCCCTTTTATGATTTATATTATGATTATGTTTTTCTGTATGCCATGATATTACATGTATTCAACAAGCATTTATCAATAATAAAAGCTAACATCTAAGTTCTTAATATTAATACATGCCAGACCTTCTGCCAAGCCCTTTGCAATCTTTCATCTAATTCTTGCAACATTCCCTTGGGGTAAGTGCCATTGCCTCTTCACACAGAGTGTGAAACTAAGACTTCTAAGCTAAGAAACTAAGCCATCTTAGCTGCTCAAACTAAGTTGTGGATCAATAAAGTGGTGAACCTATGAGTCAAACTCAGATCTCCCTAACTCCAAAGTTGAATTCTTAAACACTGGGCTGAATTGTGTCTGAAAAACATTTATTGAGCACCATCCATATGCCAATTACCAGGGGTTCAGAGAGGAATCAGACAGTTTTTACTCATGAGATGAACACAGACTAGCGTGATAAGCAAATACCAGGTGATTACAGCACGGCAGGGCATGCAGGAACATGACCTGAAGACAAGTTGAGGCCAATTCAGGGACAGTCTGTTAATTGTGCAAAGCAGCCAGGACCCCATCCTGAGAGTGATGGGAAGCAGTGATAGGTTTTCGGCATGGAATTGACATGATCAGATGGAGTCTATAAACTGTGGACATGACTATGACATGAATCACCACTGCAAAGAATGAGACTGGAGTCCAGCAGACCCGTGAGGAAGGTGTGCGTACCCTAGGCGAGATGTGATGCATGAATGGCCCGGGTAGGAACATTCAAATGACTTCCCCTTGGGTAGAATAAAGAAAAGGAACCTAAAATGTTTCTTCCACATTCTCCTGCAAGCCGACATCCAGCCCGGTGGGAACTGCAGGTGTTGATGGCACATTCTATGTCACAGAAGGGCACCATTATGCAGGAACTGTGTCCCTCTGACCAAGAACAGGCACCTCTTCCTAGGTGACCTGCTGAACTGCTTGGCAAGTGCTTACAATATTTGGAGAGCAGAGAATCGGGCCGGAGTCAGCCGGGAGTGCGGGTGGCCTCCGGAAGGGAAACATGTTCATGGTGTTTTCAACTTGATTCTGTGACTCATCCAGTTCTCAGCACGGAAATTTGTCCTTAACCGTGCTCAAGCACACATACACACACACAAAACCTAAACACACGTGCGCAAGAGGAAATACAAAGAACACTCAGTTGAGGATTCAGTGGTATGAGGCATTTCTTTATTTCTTTCCATGTTCTATCTTTTGTGGCGTCACTTCTGAGCAAGGGATCATTACCAAATTATAATCACTAAAACTGAGCAAACCCTTACTGTGTCCCAGGCACTGTGCCAAACATTTTATGCACATTAATGTATGAATTTCATTGAACCCTTAAAAGAAAGATCTTGTTGCATGGATATTACTATCCCAATTTTGAAGAGAAAATAAAGGTTCAGCAAGGAAGTGCCTGATCTGTGTGACTGGAGCCTGAAGCTTTCCAAAAATGAGCATTATTCCTTACATTCATCCAGCACTTCAGCTCTACAGTGATAGAGCGATCTTGTTTCATCATTACGGCAACTGTCTGCGAAACCATTGCCATTTTTCAGGCAAAGGGGCTAAGTCTCAGAGAGGGGCAATGACTAACCTAGGGTACCTGGCAAGGAGTGGAAGCAGGTTTGCACGCAGCAGCCCAAGACAATGGTCCTCGTCATTGGGATGTACTGCCCACTCCACCCTGGGAGCAGCACGCCTGCCTCGATTGATCACACTTGCTGACTCTGCATGGCTGAGCGATCTTCTCATGATCATAAATCAGCATGAATTATAGCAGGAAAGAATGTAAAGTTGACCAGTGCCCCATCATCTCACCCATATACACAACAAATAATAAAAATAATAGTAACAGTTGTAGTGAATGTAAGCCTTGGCATGCTTTTAAAAAAGCAATCTTATTACTTTATTCTAAACTGCCTGTGCACCAACACTGCAGAGGAGTTCACAGAACTGTCTTAAAACACATTTGGAAGTAAATGTGCTTCTTGTTCTTTAAAAAGACCTGAGCTGAGGTGAAGAACATTGATTTTGTTCTTAAGGGTCTTAAAATCCATGTCTTTCACTTGTTAGGAATTAGGCTTACGGCATCAAAAGAAAAGTCATCGTTGAAGGGCTTTGCATGGCTGGCCAAGAGTGAGCTCACCAGCTCTCTCTCCAGTCTCCTGTCAGCTCCGGCCACACGGGACAGGCCACCACGGCCACCTCAGAGCAACTAACGAACCAAAAGGAAAGGCATGGCCACTCTACAGAAGGCCCACCGCGCGAGAGGGGCTGTGCCAAGCACTGGTGTCCTCGAGAAGATGCACAGCTAAAGGGCTAAATGTACACGCTCTGGAAGCAGCCTCTCTGGGCTTGAAGCCTAGGTCTGCCTTACCAGCTGGCGGCCTTGGTCAGGTCTCTTAACCTCTCTGTGCCTCAGTTTCTCCTCTGTGCAATGAGGCGTGTAAGAGCACCTACCTCATGGGACCATTGTGAGTTGGTATATGCGGAGTGGGTAAAGCAGGTCCTGGCACATGGTAGCAGCTCTCTCTCTTTAAGAATTAACCATAATCTATATTATCTGTATTTTTACTCCTCACGCGCACTCTGTGAGATAGAGGCTCTCATCATCTTCTGGGAGATGAGGAAACTGAAGCTCGGAGCGATAAAGTGACCGTGGCTGGGGAAGTGGCCGGAAGAATTGAATCTAGCCCTGGTCTGGCTAACGGCGGCCCATGGTCTCTCCCGCACTCCCATCCCTCCAGCCGACAGGCGCTGTGCCCACATCGCCTTCAAGTTTCATAGACCAGGTGAATAATGACCCAAGGAGAAATTCAGAAGCGCTATCACCATAGGACAGTGTGAGCAGGTTGCTGACAACCAGACACACATAATAGCCTGGTTGTGCCCAATTCTGCTACTAACACTCAGTCTCGGAAAGTCTAATGACACTGTTCCATCCACCTATTCACCGACTCATCCACCCATCAGCAAATATGTATATAGATCGTACTCTTTGTCCTTTCTAGCAAAACTTCCAAAATCTTTAAAATAATGCCAAGCTGAATTGCTGATTGAGTTCTCTACTAGGTGTTTGAGAAATATAGAAGTCATCTGACAGGTCTCAACATTTATCATTTACCCTCTGTGCCCACCACCTCCCAACAGGAAAAGGAGTAAACATGAGAAATTTCTCAATTTGCATCCAAGAAAAATGGACTTGTTATTTGTATAGCTGATGCATCCAACTTTACAAGCTTGAGATATATATGTGTGTGTATATATATATATATATATATGTTTTCATATCAAGTGAAACAATTCCGATATCCCATTCTACCTGTTATTGTCTGAATGTTTATGTTCTCCCAGAATTCATATGCTGAAACCTAATCACCAATGGGATGGTTTTAGGAGGTGGGGTCTTTGAGAAGTGATTAGACCATGAGAGCTCAGGAAATTCGTGCCCTTGTGAAAGAAGCCCCAGAGAGCTGCCTTTCCCTTTCTGCCGCCAGGGCGCAGCTGTGAGGACGCAGCGAGGAAGCGCAGTTTATGAACTAGGAAATGGGCTCCCACCAGACACTGAATCTGCTTGGTCTTGGATTTCCAAGCCTCCAGAACTGTCAGAAATAAATTTCTGCTGCTCATAGCAATCTAGTCTATGATATTTAATTATAGCACCCAAACAGACTAATATGCTGCCTATCAGGAGAATGTCTCCTTTCTCTCCCACAGTGATCCCAAGTACCTGCAGGGTCAATGCAGTCTAAAGAGACAGGCCTGAGAGTCATCATCAAAAGGGCAGAGCACATAAAGCCCCTCTTGGCTCAATTGCTGGCCTGGGCAACTTAGGTCATCTAGCTTTTGTGGCTGATAGGGCCTCACTGCTGCCTCTCTGAGGATTCATAACATCATCAAGGCTATGTCTACCTGGGATGTGCGTCCGCAGCACTGAATAGTACGAGTACGATTTTCTCCAGGTGTGGAATTAAGAGGGCAAGAGAGTGGAGGGATAAACAGTCTCCTCTTCCCAAGTGTTTTGCTCAGTTGTGGTTGCTGCACCAAACTTCTACCTTCCATAGTGAAGCTCTCTGGGGACTCAATTCTCTCAACACATACCACACACACATACTTCTGTGCATCATTTACGATCCAGGGAGTCTATGTTAGAAAGAATTCAGTTATCACACCATGTGTTCTGCCTAGAACTAGGCCTGCCCTAAATTCTTGGAAAGCTTTTACAAGCAGGTGGAGGTGGGTGGGTCAGAGCATTGGGCCCAGCGGTGCCTCACAGACCAAGGGAATCATCCCACCCTCAGAACCTCAGCTTGGCCCCCACACATACCCTGTCTGGTCTAGAGGAAGTCCCTCCCTCCCCAGTCCCAGCCCCCATCCTCTGCCTGCCCCAGTGACTGGCAGTTGGAAGGCCCAGTCTCTTGCCTCCATGTCTTCCTAAAGACTGATAACAGCACATTTTCCTCAGTCCAAGATACCCAGTTACCGTTCCATGTTTCTTTCCAAATTTCCTACCACTTTATTTCCTGGGATCCTCTTCTTCTTTCTTCCTTGGAGGAGAGAGAACCCATAGGTTGTGAGGACATTTCATAGGCTTGTTCTGGGTATTAAACGAGGAAATGGATGCAAAAGTGCCTAGCACAGTGCCTGACACATAAAAGCGACAATAAACTTCAGCTCTCTCCCCTCTACTTCAAACTATTTAACTTTCTTTGAAACTAACACTCTTTTCTAATTGCCCTTGACTTCAAATGTCACATTCTTTAGCCCATACCTCATTACTAATCCATTCTTGCCTACCTCCTCCTACATTTCTTTTGTTCATGTTAAAGATGACTTTTCTTTTCACCTGTATAAATGTTGCTGCCTCCTACACTGATTAATTCAGCTAGATTGAAAAAGAAGACTAGCTCTTCCTCCATTAAATTTCAATTAATCAATCATTTTAGAACATGAGCAATTTGGTGTGATGGTATTTGGTAGAAAGAGGAGGAACACTGCTGTCAGTCCTGGGACATGACACTTAACAGCAGAAAGACCTCAGACAAGTCATTTTACTTTTGGAAGCCTCAATTTGTTTATCTGTGGTACCCAAAATCATATGGTTGGTGAGAAGTTTGCAAATAACCTAAGCAAATTGTCCTGGGCAAAGCCTGACTTACAGGTGCAAGGCAATGTGAAATTACTGCACCGAGACAGACAGACTTGGTCTGAATCTGTTTATACCACTTAGCCTATTTTTATGTACAGAATACTCCATCAAACAAGAATAGAATACATATTCTTCTCAAACTCACATAAAACATTCACCAAGATAGACCACATTCAGGGCCATAGAACACACTTCAACAAATTTAAACAGATATAAACATACAACTTATGTTCTCAGACCACAATAGGATTAAACTGGAAATTAATAACAAAAAGATAGCCCCCAAACATTTGTAAATTAAATAGCACATTTCTGAGTATCATGAGTCAAAGAAGAAGTCTCAAGCAAAGTTCAAACATATTTCAAACTAAATGAAAATATGATTATCAAAATAGGTAGGATATAACAAAAACAATACTTCAAGGTAAATTCGTAACAAGGTAAATCATAACATTAAGTGCATATAAGAAAAAGAAAGATCTAAAATCAATAACCTAGGCTTCCACCTTAAGAAACTAGAAAAGCAAGAGTAAATTAAGTCTAAAACAAACAAAAGAAAAACAATACTAAAAAAATTAGAGCAGAAGTAAATAAAATTGAAAACAGAAAAACAATTAAAAAAATAACAAATTAATTTTTTTAAACATTAAGCTGGTTCTTAGAAAGGATCAATAAACTTGATAAACATTGACAAATCAAGAAAAGAGAGAAAAAACACAATTTATAATATCAGAACTGGAAAAAAAAAGATTTTTACAACTGAGTCCATGGACATCAAAAGGATAATAAAGGAATATTATGAACTACTCTATGCCCAAAAAGTTTGATAACCTAGATGAGATGAAAGACAGTTTCTTCAAAGACACAAATTATCAAACTCATACAAAGAGAAAAAAATAACCTGAATATTCCTGTATTTATCAAAAAGTCAAATCAATAATTAATAATCTTCCAAAAAAGAAAGCACCAGGCCCAGAGACTTTCACAAGTGAATTCTACCAAACGTTTAAGGATTTAAGGAAGTAATGTCAATTCCTTACAATCTCTTCCAGGAAATGGAAGCAGAGGGAAAAATGTCTAACCTATCCTATGAGACCAGCATTACCCTAATACCAAAACCAGATAAAGACATTACAAGACATTATAAGAAAGGAAAACTGTAGGCCAATATCTCTCATGAACATAGGCACAAAAATACTCAACAATATACTAGCAAATTAAATCCAACAATGCATAGAAAGAATTTTATAGGATGACTATGTGGTATTTTCCAGATATGCAAGGTTATTTAGACTTCATATTTAATGGTGGGAGACTAGATGCTTTCCCCATAAGGAACAAGGAAAATATTTCTTCTTTCACCACTCCTATTTGACATCATGCTAGAAATCTTAGCTAATGCAATAAGATAAGAAAAGTAAATACAAGGTATACAGATTGAAAAGAAAGAAATAAAACTGTCATTTTTCATAGATGATATATGATTGTCTATTTAAGAAAACTCAAAGAATACACACACACACACAAAAATACTTCTGGAACTAAAGTGAGTATAGCAAGATTACAAGATATAG
>CAUYSK010005099.1:0-14347 GCA_963575035.1 Avahi laniger | reverse complement strand
AGTGCCGTGGCGTCAGCCTAGCTCACAGCAACCTCAAACTCCTGGACTCAAGCAATCCTTCTGCCTCAGCCTCCCAAGTAGCTGGGACTACAGGCATGTGCCACCATGCCCGGCTAATTTTTTCTATATATATTTTTAGCTGTTCAATTAATTTCTTTCTATTTTTGGTAGAGATGGGGTCTCGCTCTTGCTCAGGCTGGTCTCGAAAGATTTTTTTTTTTATATAAAGCTTCCATGTGAAGAACCATTCATATAGAAATAGCCAGCTATTTTGTAAAGATCTGGCTGGTAGCTTTATGATTAGTCTTAATTAACAAGAGGATCAAGATTTTCCAAATCTAAATCCATCTGTATAACCTGATGCAGAGAACATTCTGTTCCAGACATTGGTTCGTGTTTCACGTGATACATTTGAACCCTCTTTGTTATATTTATTTATTGTTTCATTTATTGGAGCAGTTTTGAAGGACCTACTGGGGACCAAGCATGGTGCTAAGGGCAGTGGGCAAGATTTGAGTGGCAGCCTGGGGGTGCTCACATTCTGGCAGGGGAAGTGAGAAGTACATGTAGGAGTCTAATTAAGTCGAGTCTTCGTCATGTAGGTACCACCGAGGAAGGGGTCCGGATCTACCTCTGCTTGCAACATCTGGATCCCATTTCAGTTGGAAAGCCTGTTTTGAAAGGAAACATCCAGATGTGTCACGTGACGGCGACCGATTCATTTGAAGTAGTTAAAAGGCGTCGGAATAATTTTGTTGATGTCGACGATTACGAGTGAGAGGGTCAAAACCCCCCTTGTGCTGGACCGTAGGACAGCCTTGGAAAGAAAAGTCTGTGCAAGGCCAGTGATTCTAGACGGGGTCGATACCTCCCTGTGCCCTCTCCCAGACGTTGCATGCAGATGTTCAGGAAATAGATTAAGGCAGCCGTCCCCAACCTTTTTGGCATCAGGGACCATGGTCACAGAAGATAATTTTTCCATGGACCTAGGGCGGGAGGGTGGAGAGGGGGATGGTTTTTGGGATGATTCAAGCACATTTCATTTATCATGCATGTTATTTCTATTGTTGTTACGTTGTAATATGTAATGAAATAACTATACAACTCACCATAGGTTGGGGACCCGCGGATTAAGGCATAAGGGGTTGGCTGCATTTAATTGACTCTTGCATTTGGTCAGCCAAAACCTGAATAAGGATGAATCTGCTGCTTAGAGGATATTCCCCGTCGACTTAAAGGATGGGCTCTTGATTCCCAGAAAAAGGCACGGCTGATGGGAAGCACGAGCCTTGGAGATTGCCCTCAACGGTTGTGGGTGGGCGAGTTGGTTTGAAAAGCCCCCCTGCTTGTGCTCTTGGTGGAGTGGCAGGGTGTTTGCTGGAATGAAAGATGGAAAGTTAAACCCTGGGCTCAGTGGGAGTCTAATCAAGAGAGAAGTTTCCTGTGGCTCAGGCCCAGACCCAGGAGGCAAGGGCGGGTGGGGGATGTCTTTGTGTTTCTGGCCTGAAACGAATTGGCAGCCTGGAGAGCCGGGATGGGCTGCCTTCATGTCCCCAGGGTCTCCCCGGTGTCCAGAGCTCTCCTCACCTAGACAATTGGGTTTCGCACAAAAGGCAGGAGCCTCCGGGAAAACAGGCATGTGGCAAAACAAAGCTGATAATCTCTAGGTCTCAGCCCCCTCCTGGCTGGTACAGTATTTGTAACTGTTCCTTTGTGCTGCGATCCGTTAGTGCCTCTTTTTCTGAAGGTTTTCAGGACGTGAGAAACCGGAGACCTGAGATTTTTTTGTTTTTGTTTACTAGTTTTTACTGTTGTTTGGTGTCTCCGTTTTCCTCATGCTATGGCAGGGCTTAATTAGCAACTGTTTTTCAAGTAGCCCTCCAGGAGGAATAAACTTTCCTGGCGAGTATCTCCCCCGCCCCTCCAAGGAGAAGCAATAATGCAAATTAAATGCACATCCAGAATTGCAGTCACTCTAGTCCTGACATCGTAAACAGTAAACACGTTTTGTCTTGAAAATGACTGCAGGAAAGCTGGGCAATTTCATGATTCTTGCTGTGGCCTTGGCAAAGCAGCCTCTGTAGACAAGTTTGGGAAAGGTGGAGAGAGGTTGATGGTTTGATGGGCAAAGCTGTTACAGGTTGAGTATCCCCTACCCCAGTGGTCCTTAACTTTTTTGGCACCAGGGACCTGTTTCATGGAAGACAATTTTTTCATGGGTAGCGGGTAGCGTAGGGGAATGGTTTGGGGATGATTCAAGCGCGTTATGTTTATTGTGCAGTCAAACCTCTCTGCTAATGATAATCTGTGTTTGCAGCTGCTCCCCAATGCTAGCATCACCGCCTCAGCTCCACCTCAGATTGTCAGGCATTGGATTCTCATAAGTAGCACACAATCTAGAACCCTCCGTGCACAGTTTACAGTGGGGTTCGTGCTCCTGTGAGAATCTAATGCCACCGCTGATCTGACAGCAGGCAGAGCTTATGCGCTGATGTGAGCGATGGGGAGCGGCTGTAGATACGGATGAAGCTTCTGATGTCTTGCGTGCTGCTCACCTCCTGTCGTGCGGCCCAGTTCCTAGCAGGCTGTGGACCTGGGGTTTGGGGACCACAGACTTACCCGAAATGCTTGGGACCAAAAGTGTTTCAGATTTTGAATTTTTCCGATTTTAGAATACTTGCATATACGTAATACTTACATATACATAATTTTAGGGAAGGGGCCCAAGTCTAAACATGAAATTTATACCTTGTACACATAGCTGGAAGGTAATTTTATACCGCATTTTCAGTAATTTTGTGCATGAAACAAAGTTTGTGAACGTTGAATTGTTAAAAAGCAAAAGTGTCACTATCACGTGTCAACACTCAAAAAATTTTAGATTTCGGAGCATTTTGGGTTTCGGGTTTTGGGATTAGGGATGCACTACCTGTGTGGCAGGTTCTGTTTGCTCCCTACCTACCCCTCTGCTTTTAGAAAACTAATTCTTCACTTTACTTGTTCCTGTTTTGATCTTAACCTCTGGTGTTCTGCTCTTTCTCCCGGCGTGTTTGGTGTACAGGAGTGCGTAGGGAGATGGGCCAGGAGACCGTGTCTGGTGTGTGGCTGGCAGGTGGCTTGGGCTCTGGTGATCCAGGGCATGTGAGCCAGGGAGTGTCATTTCTGAGCATCTCTGATAAAGGGGAAATGGCATTTTCACAGCAAAACGTAGGGTGTGTCTAATCTGGAAGTTCTCAGTCTCTCTTCAACACCCAGGTGAATGACACACACCCTCGATAGCTGTAATTACGCACAGTGGGTGATTGTTGACGTGGGGAGTGCTGGAGGAAAGCACCCTGGCTGTAAGGTTCTGTCACTTACCAACTCCTGCTTTCCCGACCCCCACTGCCACTTGGCTGAGGTGGTGCCCAGCTCTCTAAAAGTTTACCTTCAGTGCGAGCCCTGGCACCTCTTACGCTCTGGGAGTTAGCTCATCAGTTCAGTGGACATTGCTTGGTCATTCATCGTCCACAAACCGTGCACTTTGTAAACATGAAGGGGACAGAGAGGAACAGGACATGGGGTTGTAACGTATGGGAGAGGCCCGTCTGTCCCAGGCTGCTCCACTGAGGTCATGGCACAGCACCGAGGACCAGATGGGATGCCTAGAATTGGTGTCTCCAACTTTGTTTTTATCCCCCACTGGCTAGGTGCAAATTTCCTCTTGCCAACACTAAGCTAGGGACTAGAATGAAAGACTTCCTATAATCTGGCTGGACGTATTTCTCCCGTGCATCAGCCGACGAGCCTTTTGAAGGACGTGGCATGATCTGTAACTGGGGGTGGGAAAACGTGCCAGGCATGGAGCTGGGGGAATCCTGGACTCTGGTTTGGGAGAGGGTGTCATCCTGCCCACTGCTGGGATAGGGTCCTCTAGGCCAGGGAGGGCCTGAACAATGGTTCAGCTGGTCTCTTTGTGTCTGTTTGAAAAGCGTGGGGGAATTGGGTGACCAGTTTGATTTCAGCTTTAAAACATGGGTAGGCTAGAGTGACACTGCAGTCAACATGCTCGGTGGGAACAGAGCACCTTTGAACAGGACAGTGTCCCGGGGGGGGGCTGTGTTTGGGGAGGTGTCTTATCTCCTGTGTCCTGGATCCATAGAGGTGGAGGAGAGGGAGGTACAGAACTCAGTGCTTCAAGCGTGGAAAATCGCTTCTTCCCTGAACCTCAGCACCCAGCCCAGCATCAGAGACAGGGCAAGGTCGCCATGGAGACTTGGATACTGTGTGCTGGTTGGTGCTTATTCAGTGTGAGGGACCTTCTCCAGCAGGGCACAGGTCAGGAGAAAGGAATTGTTCTTTCCAGGCAGGGCAGGAGAGCGGTTTGCAGCCCACTCAATCCCTTGGACTTGTGTTACTTCTATTTCTGGCAGCAACATTTCTGATGACAGTGTGTATCATTAGAACACATCTTTTCTTTTAAATGTGAAACAGACCATTTATTAAAGGAGCATTGTTCTGTTTTTAAAGAATGTACAATAATAGAAAGTGACAGCTATTAACTTTGATGTTATTTCTCTCAATTTGGATAGAGAAAAACGTTATTGTCATTTCTATATTAGATAATTAAAAATTAACACATGAGGTTTTTTTCTTAATCTTTTCAAACCCCAGAAACGTATATATACACATACACACATGCACAATTTTATATAATTGGGAGAAAATATTTAAAACTATTTTGTGTTTAAACGAGTAATTATGTTGATGATCTCTAGACACCTTAATAATGAACAACTTAAAAAGGAGTAACTGAAGTTAGGGGTTTGAGTCACAATCAGTTTACTGAATTTACTGCTCGTGAAACTTGCCCTGGTGAGTGAGATTAGCTTATTTGAGAGTTTGGGGTTCTTTCTCTGCCAGCTGATACCAGCATCGAATGTGCCAGACATCAGGCAAATAGTATATCGTTCTAGTGCATTTAGTTCCAGTGACCCAGAATGCAGTGATCAAGCTTGGGTGGGCTGTATTGGCAGAGAACAATGGCCAAGGCTGGTGGTGGGGGAATGTTACTGCCCGGGGCCAGCGCTTGCAAAAAGAGGACCACATCTGTGATTTCAGGGAGCCGTAAGGTAATTTTAGAGGGTGCAGTATACATGGCATTAATCTAACATTGAATCATATAGTGAGGAAGCAATTCTTTTTAAATTCTCTCTTAATATTTGTGGTTTCACCAAATAGAAAGTCTCCGTGGAGTGTTAGTATCACCTCTCTAGCATTTGCAGTCCCCGTCTTGCAGGCCAACTGAACTACTAAAGTTGTTCTTTGTTGTATTGTCTTTTATTTAAGAGGAATGGCGCTGATTTTCCAATTGCCATAAAGAAAGAAATTTAGATAAATACATTTCAAATAAATCTAAACTACATACATATTAGAAAAGCAGTGAGTTATTTTACAAGAATATTAAGTCATTAATATTGCAGGTGGTTTACCGATAGAACTAAAACCACGGAGGTGGTACGTGAACAAACACAGTCTGGGAAATCTGGGCCCAGGTGATTGTTGTCCCTGGAACTTGTTTTGAAATGGCTTTGGTGAGTCCTGTCTTCTGTGAAAGTGACACTCCCGTAAGTTCACTTGATTAAGCGACAGGGGCTCTCCAGCCTCGGTGGACAGGAATGGAGGATAGAATGTCCGGGTGCCTTCAGGTTGGTGGCGAAGCTGTCATGCAGGCTGAGGTTGCCATAAGGCAGCCCTGCAGGGCCTGGGTGGCCACAGAGGTCAGCTTCGGGCCTGCTAACCACACACGTGCAGCCACAACCACTGTGCCCTCCCAGTTCTGCGCTGCGCCTTGCTGCCTCCGCAATGCCTCCCTGCAACATGCGGGCCTTGCCGTGATCCAGGGATGGCCAGCTTGGTACAAGGGGGTATCACTGATGTAACCTTAGTGGTGGCTGTGGACACATTCCTAGTTCCTGACCAGTAGGATCTTTTAAATCTATCAAATGGGCCGGGCGCGGCGGCTCACGCCTGTAATCCTAACACTCTGGGAGGCCGAGGCGGCGGATTGTTTGAGCTTAGGAGTTTGAGACCAGCTTGAGCAAGAGCGAGACCCCGTCTTTACTAAAAAATAGAAAGAAATTAATTGGACAGCTAAAAATATATAGAAAAAATTAGCCGGGCATGGTGGCACATGCCTGTAGTCCCAGCTACTCGGGAGGCTGAGGCAGGAGGATCGCTTGAGCTCAGGAGTTTGAGGTTGCTGCGAGCTAGGATGACGCCACGGCACTCTAGCCCGGGCAACACAGTGAGACTCTGTCTCAAAAAAAAAAAAAGAGGTGAGGGTCCGCATCAAAGGCAGGACGCTGCTCTCTTTCTACCCCTAGAGCTGCCTGCCTGGGGCAATGGGAAAGTTTGGGAGGACCCTCTGGGGTGTGTGTGTAGGTCAGTGAAGATTTTTGCCTGGGTTTGTTTTTCATTCATTGTTTACTGAGCACCTACTCCAAGCCAGGCTCTGGAGAGAGCGGGCAATATAGCTGCTGTCCCTGCCCCGGGAGCTGACAGTCCAGTGGGGGCGCAGACGACAAGAGAACTGAAGGAGGTGGGGAGGCCTGGCTGGTCCGGGGTGGGGTTCAGGGTTTCTCTGCGGCAACAAGGCCATGCGCTCATTTACTCAGGAACAGCTCGTCTTGCTCACGCGCCTCGCTCTGCCCGTGCACTGAGTCATGCACTGCGAGTCACCAGGCCCTGCCCCCGAGACTCCAGAGGGAGGGAGGGAAGGAGGGAGGAAATGTGGTGTCTATGCGTACAATGGAATATTATTCAACATTAAAAAGGAAGGGAATCCTGGCACACGCCACAACATGATGAGCCTAGAGGACATTAAGCTAAGTGAAAGAAGCCAGTCACAAACAGACAAAAACTGCATGATTCCACTTACAAGAGGTACTTAAGTGGTCAAAATCCTGGAGACAGGCAGTAGAATGGGGGTTGCTGGGGGAAGGAGGAGGTGAGGATTGCGGCGGGCACAGAGGCAGGGCAGGAGCCACTGCTGCAATCTGCTGCACAGCAGTGTGTACCTGGTGGGCAACGTTGCACCATCCGCTTGGAAACGGTTGGGAGGGTGATTTGTATGTGCTTTTTTGCTACAGTTAAAAAAAGGAGTGCTATGCTCTATAGGAAAAAACCCTGCTTCGTGCAATACCATGCAACTGCTTTGTTGCAACAACGAATACAATGTTAAGCAAAAGAAGCGATTTTAAAACATTAGGAGAAAAAGAGTTCATGTTGGGCCTCTGCTTTTCCTAGGGCCCCCATGTCCTCCAGCTCGAACTCGAGGCTCTTTTTAAATTATTAACTCCCCTCCCTTCAAGGCTGTTTGCAGTGCTGTGGGAAAATGCAGCTGACCCAGGACGGAGGGGTCTCTGTCTGCCACTGACTTGATGTACCTCAGTTTCCTCATCTGTACAATAGGAAGAAAGTTTGCAGGTATCTATGACCTCTGGAGTCCAGCTCCTGGGGGGAGGGTCCATGGTCAGAGAGGGTCAAAGTGTTAATGAACCCAAAAGCGGGGTTCTCTCTGTTGCTCACCCCACAGAAAGCCAATCCCTAAGACAATGAAGATTGTCAAGGAAGAAAGGATTTACTGCAGAGATTGCATCAAGTGGAAGGTGGAGGAATGGACTGTCTCAAATCTGCCTCCTGGACCAACGGGGTCAGGGGTTTTTCTGGAGGTGAGGTGAATGATGCATGAGGAGAGTGTTTGGGGTAGAGTGCCGGGCACGCAAACACAGTGAGAAATCATGCTGGTATGTATATCCCATGATCAAAAATGGTGGATAAGCCCCTCCCAGGGCAGGGATTTTAGTAGTAAAATGAGCTAGGGTTAATATTGGCCGTTCTTTCAGCCTCGTGTGCAGGTGGGATGTGGGAGTAGGCTGCTCAGGGCTCCTTGGGTAGGGTCTGTGACGGGGTGTTCCTTGTCTTTTCTGGACAGACAGGTGGCATCAGTGCAACAGGAAGTTTATGGTACCGCTCATTCAAGGGTGCTTAGAGTCGCCAGTTCCAGCTACAAAATGAACATTGAAAACTCACTTGAAACGTAAGAGAACTATAAAAAAAATTAAAAAACTGAAAAAATGTTTTCTTGCTTATGGAGCCGGTTACAAAAGGAAAGCCTTCCCGAGTCCTTTAACTTGAGGCAGCTGAGGGAGGTGGGCCAGCAGACTGCACTCGGGCAGGAGAGAAGGGAGGAGCTTCACCCGCTCCGCTTGGGGCCTTCACACACGCAGAACAGCGTCGCGGCTACTGATCCATCTGTCGCCAGGTGAGGAGGCCATTAGAAACGCAGGATTAGTCAGGGGTACGGTCACAGGGTGAGATGCTAGGTCTGGCTGGGACCATGACAGGGTGAAGCATACAGCGGGCCGGAGGCGCTGGAGAAGATGTAGCATTCGTCCTCCAGGCTTGGGGACAGGCCTGGGCCTCTGGTAAGGCTGGGGGCCTCTGTGTTCGGGGTAGTTCTTGGGTGGGCTTGCCTCGGCTCTGGCTTGTATGCGTTGGGCGACCCGCATCGTTCTTCCCTCCATCCTCAGTGAATGTTAAGCAACTTGTTAAGACCATTCAGGTCTCGAGAGTTCGTCCATGAAAGCACCTCGAAGGAGGACGCGGCTAGAGGTGGGATTCTGTGGGCCTCGGGGTAACGGGGAATTAGGGCCCTGCATTCTGGCCCTCTCTGGGCCTTAGTTTCCTCATTTGTTCAATGAGAATGAGAGTTCCTGCTGGGCCCACCATGCAGGGTGGCTGAGAGGCTCAAAGTGGGCGTGAGTTTGAAGTGGGCAAAACGAGGAGCCCTGAACGCGTTAGAGGAGTGTGGGTCGTGGTGGTTTAGGGGCCGGCGGGCTGACCAGGGAAGGAAGCCGGAGGGGTTTGTGTACTAACTCTCACTTCCTGGACCCTGAGACGGTGAGCCCTGTTTGTTTGCAAGTTCTCATGGGCCTCCCAACCAGTACAGCGGTGGCCTGGCGTCAGGGCAGCCTGGCCAGGTGCAGCTCCTAGACAGGGGCTGGTTGTGAGCAGCTGGTGGGCATCAGGGAAGCAGCGCAAGTGACGCCTGTGACAGAGTCGGCCACCTGGGCCAGAAATGCCCCGGCTCCCAGCATTCTGGGCTGCTCAGGCCACTCCTCAGCCCTGTGCTCATCCTGGACTCCTGAAACTGTAACCCCACAGGCCGGAGAGGTTGAATAGGACGTGCCTCCTTTGTCCCCACCTCACCCCCTTCTGCAAAGAAGGAACATTCCATTGCTAAGGATTGAATGTTAGGATCAACATGAGATTCAGAAGAGCAGCCAAGGCTTTTGCAGGAGAAGCCGAGGGGGAAAGTGACTCGGCCAAATGAACTTTCACCTGTGGACACTCTGAACCGCTGTTCTGGGAGCTGGGCGACCGTGGTTCTAGCGTCTGCTGTTTAATACACAAAGCCTCGCTTCCCACGTGCCGGCTGGGAGAGCCAAGCCCGTTCCTTACTGAAGGAGCATCCCAGGAGGCTTGAGGAGGAGGCCTGATGGGTAGGCTTGGTCTCTGCCACATCCTGTTGAGAGTTGCAAGTGGGCCACTGTCAAAGGGGACAGGTGTGTCCCTGTGGAGGCATCAGGAATCAGAGGGCATGCTCCAGAAGGGAGCAAACCTTAGGGACCCCTCGCGCCTGCAGAAGCACGACCTTCTGGCCAAGACAGCACATGGGATTGGCACCAACCTGTGCCGTCAGTCTGAGCTCCTGCTCGGGCTCATCTCCAGAGCCTCGTGTGGGTGACAGGACCTCCTAAGTCTGGGGAGGGCCTGAGAGCTCATTTGTCTAACCACCGTCCTGCAGAGGCTCTTTCTCGAGGAGAAGCGTGGTTTGAATTCCAGCCACAGCCTGTCATTTGAAAGGCAGCTCACTGCCCTGACACTTGAATTGGAAAGGTCTTCCTTAAACTCGATCGTAATGTCTCTGTGACACTTAGCATTTCTATTCCCAGCTACTCTTGAGCCCTGGGGTCACAGAGATGTCGTCCAGTCCAGTTCTGCTGGGCAGCCCTGGGCTACTTCATAGCAGTTAAGATGCTCTGCCCACCTGGCTTTCAAGTCACATGCTTTCCTAGGGGTTAGAACGCAGGTATTTCCTCTCCTCTAGCTCCATGCACGTCTCCTGCTAAAGATGAAACCACCATGCGGTGATGTTGCTCAGGCAATGCCAGTGCCAGGTCAGAGGTTTGTGCAGAGAGGTGTGAGAGAGGGGACAGGTGCCGTCTCCTCGGTGAGTCCCACCTACACCCCAGGGCTCGGCCAGGTGTTTAGGGGTCAGCAGTTTCTGCTGTTTCAACAGCTTCATCTTGTGTTTTAGTTTGACTTTCCGCGCTGTCAGTGCACACATTTCGGTGCACATGCTCAGTGGTCAGTTTGGCATTTTGGGGACACATGCTCAGTGGTCAGTTTGGCATTTTAGGGACACACGTCTATCCAGATGGTCCCAAATGGTCTTCAAACGGTCTGTCCTGATCCGATGGCTCCATGAACAGACTATCCTGGTGGATCACTAGCTCCCAAGCTTGGCTTAGAACACACGGTCGTACGTCATGCAATGTTGGTGTTGGAATCAGTGTTAGAAATAATGTGCTCATCATGACAGGCTGAAAGATGGGAGGACTGCCCTGGACTCCTGCCTCCTCCGTCCCGGCCTCGTGCTCTGTGGTCCTGCCCTCCCCTCTTGCCTCCTTCTAATACATCCTCCACGTGGTACCTCTTCGGGCGCTGAGCTCCACCAGCTCCCACATCACAGTGTGCCTGTTCGGCCTCCGCACCTTCGCCTTTGGTGGTCCATCTGCCTGGAACATCCTTTCTCACCCCTTCTCGGCTTCACCAGGTTGTGCTCCAAGATTCCGCTCTGGTGCCCCCTCTCTGTAAACCTCCACAGCGACTGGGGCCTTCTCCTTTTGCCTTTGATGCTGCCTTGGGCAGATCTCTGCCCAGCTTCTTTATGCCATGCCAGCTCCCAGCAGGAAATGCCTGCGGAACAGCTCACTGAAGCGAAGGTGGACAGAAAGTGAGACCAAGCACCCAAGCCTGAACCTAACACTGCAGCACAAAACTTGGTTAGGTGCGTGGTCATAAGTAATGGTTTCTGTTATGTAAGGTGTTTTGTTTTGTTTTTGAGACAGAGTCTTACTCTGTTGCCCAAGCTAGATTGCGGTAGCATCATCATAGCTCACTGCAACCTCAAACTCCTGGGCTCCAGCGATCCTCTTGCCTCAGCTTCCTGAGTAGCTGGGATTATAGGCTTGAACCATGCCTGGCTAATTTTTTCTGTTTCTAGTAGAGACAGGGTATTGCTCTTATTCAGGCTGGTCTCTAACTCCTAAGCTTAAGCAAACCTCCTGCCTCCGCCTCCCAGAGTGCTAGGATTACAGGTGTGAGCCACCGCGCCCGGCCTATGTAAGGTTTTATGTGAGAGATACAGGGGGGAAAATAAAACCTGGTGAGTAGGGACCCTGCCCCCTATATTGCCCAGCCCTGGCACAAGTGGTGGGCAAAAAAGCTGCGGTGTCACCAGGTAGTCAGAGGAGTCAAGGCATTGCTTCTTCAGCGAGGAAGGCAGATTGAGACCCCAGGGAATCCAAGAGGGGCTCCACTGCTATTCCACTGCCAGAGGGCTCGAGGGGCCTGATAATTCTAAGTCTGGCCCCAAATAGAATCTGGGGTGGAGAGAAACTCAGAGACTGTTCTCTAAATAGCTTCCTGCCCCTGCCATCTGCTGCCAGGCAGTCAGGAAAGCAAGCTGCATTGCATGGTTTCCTTCAGGAGCTGGCAGTGCTGCGTGCTGGTACACTGCAGCCCCCAGTCACAAATAAGCTCTCACACACTTTACCTCTCTGGGGCTCAGAACAGGGCTAGAACTCTCCTGTTCTACCCTTGACCTAAAGAGGGACCCTTGGCCTCTTGCTTCTCAAAACTGAAGTCTCTATCTCAGAATCCTGGGTTTCGGCACCAAAGATGTCACGGTGGAAGTCTGCCCTCCGTTCTTGGTGTGGTCTTGGCCAAAGAATGACCAGACACACCGAAGTGTCAAATCCAGACTATCATCCTGGTCCTCTGACTCCTTTCTTGGAAAAATCACCAACAAGGCCAATACAACTGAGTGACCTCAGGCAGTTTCACAAGAACAGCTCTTTACTGCAGAATAAAACGAGTCTGTCTCTTAGAGTGGAGAGACAGACCAGCTCGCTCACTCACTGACCCACTCGCTACTTCCTGACATCTCAGATTGTTTCCTTTTATTGGCCCAGTCTGGAGGAGAGCTCTTGGGAGATGTAGGATGTTATCAAATAATCAGCAGGTGCATATCCGAGATCCCTCTAAGAAAGCCCACCTGGTGGGGGGGAACCACGATGCAGATTCAAGCTAATGGCACATTAGGTAATTAGTAACCCTGGGTCACTTTCTGAATCTGATTATGCCTGGGCTGGGGAATTCCTAGGCTGATAAAGCTTTCCCTCCTTCCCCAGGAGCAGCAGTTGCTCCGGATAGGATTAAGTGTGGGACAATACCAAAATGGAGTGCCCCCCTTATCCTTCTTCCCAGGTGGAGCAATTGCTTGAAACAGCACCAAACCAGGGAACCCTTGTTTCAAGAAGAGCTGGAGGGGCGGGGGGAGGAGGGGACAGGCATATGCATACTCAAAGAGTGCGATGCGCACCATCCGGGGGATGGACACACCTGAAGCTTGGACTTGGGTCGGAGAGGGGACAAGGGCAACATACGTAACCTAAACATCCATACCTCCATAATATGCTGAAATAAAAAAAAAAAAAAGAAGAGCCGGAGATCCTACCTATCTACCCAACATCTAGAATGGAGGAAAGTCAACTTACTTTTCTCCAGACAGCAATCAATCTGGTTTGGCTTCCTAACCAGGAGGTGGATCCAGAGGCTTCAACTCAAACCCAAGGGCTTGGAGACAACAGTAAAAATGGTGCTGTTACTTAGTGATGTTTACAATCTCTCTGCTCTCTGAGATGTTGCTAATCCCAAAGAAATGGGATAATTGCATTGGATGTCATATTAACTTCCTTTTAGCTAAAGAAAGCAGTGAACAAGGCTGGGTGCAGTGGCTCACACCTGGAATCCCAACACTTTGGGAGGCCGAGGCAGGAGAAAAGCTTGAGGCCAGGAGTTCAACGCCTGCCTGGGTAACGTAGTGAGACCCTATCTATAAAAAAAAAAAAAAAAGAGAAAAGAAAAGAAATTAGCCGGGCTTGGCATGGTGGTATGTGCCCATAGTCCTAGCTACTCAGGAGGCTGAGGTAGGAGGATCACTTGAGCCCAGCAATTTGAGGCTGCAGTGAGCTATGATAGACCACTGCACTCCAGCCTGGGTGACAGAGCTAGACCCTATCTCTTAAAAAAAAAAAAAAAAAAAGGAGTGAACGGAAGTCTCCATTTTATCGCCCAAGTTCTTCCCTCTTGTCCGTCTGTACCTAACCTCTAGTTATTTTTTCCCCTTCTTCACTTTTGACATTCACATAACATGCCATATGTGAAGTTCTCTAACTGGAAGAATCTGTTACCCATTAACCCAAGACCCCTCAATACAATCAAGAAAACTCACTTTGCAACATTATCAGCTTGTTTGTAGTGGCATTTGCCATCCCTGAAGTCATAGTGATTGTTAACCAATGTCTTAAGTTCTCCATGACACCCCCGCAATAAAAACCTACACTCCAAAGCAAGGCTTAATTTATTTACCAGATAATACCAAGAAAATGATTGTGTCTTGGTGTCTAATTTTAAATGAATTAAGAGGCTTTATAAACATAGCCCTGGCCTTTGTCAATTAATTGAATTCCCAGTTGAACCCTGTATAAGGGACTCTGGAGAAACAGGGTCTGTTTTAGGACCTTTTTTTATTTTTTATTTTTTTTTTATTTCAGGGTATTATGAGGGTACAAACATGGTTACACTTTATGTCTTTGCCTCACCCAAGCAAGGGTTAAAGGTGTGCCCTTCCCCCTACAATGCTCCCTGTGTCCTTTAGTTGTGGGTTTACTCCCCGTCCCCCTAATCCCTGGAGAGCATTTCTGCCATGTGATCACCCTAGTGTTGAACAGTTAGTATCAATTTGATGGCGAGTACAAATGGAGCCCATTCTTCTGGCCTCTCTTTGGATAATGGGCTTAAGTTTAATCCACAATTTATCATATTTTGTTATAGCCTCCTGAATGGACTAAAACATATGTATACATGCATGTGTACATATACACACACACAATATTTTGTTTTTCCATGCTATGAGATTACTCCACACACCCTGCATTGGAGGCCCTGGTCTAGC
>CAUYSK010005098.1:0-48297 GCA_963575035.1 Avahi laniger | reverse complement strand
GGGGGAGGGGGGAGGAGGGAGGAGGGGACGGGTATATGTGTACACAAAGAGTGCAATGTGCACCACGCAATGGGATGGACATATTTGAAACCTGGACTGAGGGGGGGTGGGCAAGGGCAACACACGTAACCTAAACATCTGTACCCTCATATTATGCTGAAATTAAAAAAAAAAAAAACAGTTCATATTTGTCCCTATAATTTTAATCTATGAATCTTATTTAAAATAATTATATTTTTTAAAGTAATATATGTAAGATAAGTTCTAGGACAGTAGAATATTTTTTGATGTAAAATAATGATTGAACAAGTAAAATTGAAAATCTAAACTCGGAATACAACAAATTGTCTTTGGCTTATTTTTCTTTTCTAAAGTGCAGAAGATTAATTTGAGATAAAAAGAATCAACATTGAAATTGATAAAGCTTGAGGCATTGCTGAAAAGGGCTTCAAGATTTCAGTTTAGATTAATGTCTTCAATGTGAGAATCAATTTAAGTTGTCTCCCTTCTCTTGTTAAAATTTTTGTTAAAAGAAGAATATAAGATTTTATGAATTATTTTTACTTTACTCACCAAAAGTATTCAATTGTATTTATTTTCTCCTGTGGTGATATTTTTACGTGACTGAAAGAGAATCCCTATCAGTAACTCCTTGGCAGTAATACTGAATGTGAGAGGCTATTTCAAGGAATTTAAAAGAAATACAACATAAAAAACTCTAAGTTTGGCCACTTCGTATACCGTTTTTCAAGGAAGTTTTGGTAAGAGAATCCGGAGTGAAGTTATTGTTGCCCTAGATTCATTTAAATCTTCTCATAATGATAATTTTAATAGAAACAAAAAAGACCAATTCTAGTTAGACATTAATATCAGTTTTCACTTTATTAACGTAAGAAAATCTTTTTGAAATAGGTTTATTATATGAGGTGCAAGGATAGATATATGCTTCCCCCCAACCCACAAGGCTCTGTGAGTGTATGGGTGCACGTGTGTGTGAATGTTTGTGCCCCATATCACCTTAGTTATGTGAGTACTTGTAGACAGAATATCATAATTTGTCAGATACAGAATCTCACCAACACAGAACTGGGAATATGAGTGACTTAGAGACATAGCTATCCCATGCATTAAGTTATAATAAGAGAAGTTAGGCTCAACAAAATTAGATGAACAATGCAAGGCACAGAACTCAAAACTTGGGGAAATTGTAAAATTGGGGGCAACAAATGGATTACTGGGCAGACATCCAGGTTTAATAAGAATTAGAATATGAGCCGGAAATTACCAGAGTTTTAGGAACACAGACCAATTCTGCAAATTGTGTCAATGGAAAGATTGTAATAAAATCTTAAATCAAAGATTACACAAGCATTTCCCAAAAATATAGCGGAAGTGCTAATTAAATGTATGCAGGAATACATACATACATACATACATATATATGTATACATTCTTACATAAATATATAAATGCACAAGTTAATGAGTAGATGAAAATAAAATTAGTGAAGTGACCAGTAATCATGAAGTTGTACGTAGTAGTTGCTCCATAAATATAGATTACCCAAATTTACCACCATTGTGCCCCTTATAATATTACAAAACTTTGATATAAAATATTGGTAGCTTACTGTGTTAGGCAGAATAATACCCTGTCAAATATGTCCTCACCCTGACTCCCGGAGCCTGTGCATATTTCATGCAAGGGAAAGGAGAATTGAAGTTGCAAATAGAATCAGCCAACTTTGAGATAGGAGAATACACTTTATTATTTGGGTGGGCTCAAGCATTTGTTTTATTCTTTTTATTTTTTTTTATTTATTTTTTCAACCCCCACCCCTCCTCTAGCTCAAGCATTTGTAAGAGTCCTTAAAGTGACAGAGAGAGGGGAAAGAAGTGTTAGGGTCACAGAGACATGATATGAAAGAAACAATTCATCTCTGACTTTGAAGATGCAAGGTCTTCACAACCCAGAGAATGTGAGCAGCCCCTAGAAACTGGAAAGATAAGAAAACAGATTTCTCCTAGAGCCTCCCAAAGAAACGTAGCCAGGCGGATGGCTACCTTAATTTTAGCCCAGTGAGACCTATACCAAATGTATGACTTACAAAAATATAAAATGATATATTTGCATGGGTTTAAACCACTAAGTTTATTGTTGTATCAGCAATAGACAACTAATACAGTTACCCATCAATCATTCCCTTCCTATTTTTTTTGATTTCTGACAATGTCTATCTTCCACTTCAGAATCTAAAAACACAAAATATTAATACTTGGCATTCCATGAACTCTTAGAGCTAGGACATGAGTGTGTGACCCATTTCTGATCATTGATTCTTGAGAAATAAAATTGGAATAATAGACCCTAGAAAGAAATATTACATGAACAAGAGAAATATCAGTCTTTTTTGGCTGGATATGGTCCCATCTGTAAGTGATATTTAGAAATATGACATCTTAGATGGAGGAGCACAAATATAAAATAACCATACCAGTGAACTTCTTATTATAAGGGATAATCTTGTGTTCATACTTACTTAACTCATTTTGACTTGAATATATTGTTCCTGGCCACTGAAATTAATCCAATTGACAAATTGCCAAATACTCTACTAAGAATCAGCATTAAATATGACTTTTCAAGTTATTTATCTGAAATACCAATTTTGAAATACTATTCAAAATGAATTAATTGTAGTCTCTGCTTTATTTTAATAAGTAATTGCTGACCCCTGATTTTCATGAAAAGTTCATATGTTTTTTAATACTTTGTCCTAAAACTTTGCAAAGGAGTCATTATAAGACTCTCTGTTCTAATGGATTTGATATTCTTCTTTGGAAATTGAAATATTTACTAATCTCCTGTGTGAAATACTATCCCCAAGATTCTTCAAAGGTTTCTGTCTTTAGTTATCTAATTTTTAAATCTGTCTTGTTTCCTGTAATATTATTTGATAAGGCAAGATATATGAACTAATTTGGAGTCAATAAGAGTCTTGTTAAATGTCTTTACTCTTTAAGGGTTCCCCCCCCCAAAAAAAGAGAGAGAGAATTTGGCACATATACAAAATAAGAATGTTGCCAAGAATCTACAAATTTGTCAGTATTTTTGTAAGATTTTCATTGGAAGATTTTATTTCAAGCATCATTTGCTGACAGGTTTTGCTGTTTTCTATGGGTTTAAGGAAAAAATTATCATCTTTAGTAGAGAATTCCATCTTCTTTCCTTAGAAGAACTGGAAGTAAAATTAATCAAGGTCTGATACAAGATAAAAAATTCCCAATTACACCATTCCAAATGAAATCAGAAATGATGCATACTAGATTGTCACTTTAAATGTGGTTCTTAGTATTGCCAAGTTTATTCTTAGAATCACTGTACAGCTCAAGCCAAACTATCTTTTTGTGAAATAATATAGGCATCAGTCTCCATATCTACTTACAGTCAGCCGACAGGTAGTTATTTAGGGAGACCATCCACAGGGAGTGATTGGAGTCCCATCTGTTTAAGGACTGGCTGCCAGTGATAGAAAAAGATAGGAAGATCCATCATTCTAGGTGGGGGATCAATGGCTGAGAGTACACTGTAAGAAAGCAAGTCAAGAGAGTGTTATTTTGTACTGGGGAAAAGTCAGAATGATATTGACCCTCTCTAAGTCACGTACAATTGGATCTAAGGACACAGTTATTACTGTGAGTGTTCCACGTGACTTGTTAAAGTCATTCAAACAGCAGTTAGACAAGACACTTCAAGTTGGTGCCTATCATTAAAAAGAAAAAAGTATGCCCATCCAACTATTCTTGGGAGAAAAAAAAAAATCAATGTTGTGTGACTTTCAAATCTATCCTCTAGCATCTTCTGAATTGAAACACACAAAGGAGCATTTAATACTCAAATATAATTTTATTCCATAAACCAGACGAGTTGTCTACTTGAAAAGGATTTAACTCAATAGTCATGGAATTATAGAGTATCAGGAAGATACCAAGATATTACCTAGTAAAATCTTGTCAAATTAAATGTGACTTAAAGAAGTTAAGTGACTGCCTCCATAATTAAATAAACAAACAAAAAAAGGCTGTTGGAGGACTAAGGTATAAACCAGAACCAAATCCTCTTTAATTTAGTATTTTATTCTCCTTCTACAATATGGTGCCATCCTAATTAACCATTTATCAAGCAATTATGTATTTGGGAAGACATTGTCATTATGTATCAAACAATAACAAAGTAGTACACTATAATCGGCTTGTGGAGAACACATTGAATCAATAACCAACATCCATCCCTCTTCTTGATTGACTGCATAAACTGAAGACTAAAATTTCCATTCCTCAGAATCTCTTGCAACTAGCATTTCATACATTATCAAAGCTCAACCAACAGGATGAGGGCTTCAATTCTGAGTGAATCTAAGAGACACAGTAGTTTGGAATCAATAGTTGTGGGAGCGCCATTCTCATGCCTTTACTGCTAACATGTTCCTGTAGTCAACAAGCGCAGTGGCTTCCTGATTCCCCTAGATTGTGGCAGAGTTAGCTGCTTCTCTAGCTTTCTAGTTTAGTGGTATGTTTTGATACGTCACTCCTGGAAGCCCAATCAATGGAGAGTCTGCTTTTCTTACCTTCTAACAATTTAATGAGCACATATTTTCTTTTATTAAATACATTTTTCTCTTTTTGTTTTAAAGTCCATGTGGTTTTGTTACCTATGACTGAACCCTTACTAATACAAAATTGTTTGCTATATCCTATGTTTCCTAAAATATTCAAACAAAAGGAGTATGAATTAAGATGAATATTAAAAGAAGACTTCATAAAGGAAATAGGAAATAGATCTAAAGTTAGACTAAAAAAATCCAAGATTCTGATAGCCTAAAAGATAAGAAAATGAAAATTTAAATGTGACAAGCAACCTGAGTTTATGACAGCAGGAATGAACTTGCATGTATTTATTTTGCAACAATGTCCTGAATGGCCGCCACATGCCAAGTGGTGTGAATGCATGGCTTTGAATCACTGTAGATACTTTGCTGAATACAGTAGAGACTACATCGGGGAAAAACGTTGAATATACTGTTGAATTTAAAAGGAGGACATTACAATAGAGAAGGTCTTTAAAAACTAGAGGCTATTGAAGGAAATAGTCTTTGAAGGGTTTTGAAAAGGGAGTGACATGATAAAAATGATGTCTAAAGCATAACATGGGCAGTCATATATAAGACAGCAGAGGAGCTGGACTGGAGGAATATTAAGATTAATGATGTTGGAAAGGAAGATATAAATACAAGAGCAAGGTCTTTTAGGGAGGGATGATATCTATGGCATAGGGATTTATTTTAGTGAGTAGTTTATTTTAGAAGATAGACAGTAATAAAGGTTTTCATATAAGACTTTCATGGAGGTGACCGTAGGTATAAATAAATGGTTGTATGGAGTTAGAAAGAGAGAAAATGTGTCTTACATGATATAGGACTTCTCAGAAATGAGAGACGTTCTCCTCTGCAGTCTGTGGGCTGCAGTGGAACAGAAAGCTGTAGTAATTGGAACTCAATGAAATAGTTCACTAAGAAAATGATCAAAGACATGGGCCAGAATAAAGCTAGATGATATTACTTGCATATAGATCAAGTCTACCTATGGATTTTTACAGTTCAGATGCAGTAATTGAGAAAAGAAATTTAGATACTCTTGAAAAAATGTGTATAAACATGGGAACCCCAGACAATCTGGAAAATGAAGAAATTATATTAAATGATAGTGTCAACATTTGTAAGTCAACTTCAGGTTTAATACGAATGTAAAAAACCTCCAAGAATGCCAAATACATGATTCTCTTCTTTGCTTTCTTTTTCCTCTAAAGTTTTAAGATGCAACACAATTTATTATGAAGAAGGCAACCCCGATATCATGAAGAGACATTGCTCCACTATGGGAAATTAGAGTTCTACTCCCAAGGGGAAAGCTGATCTCTTCCCACCCCATCTAGTTAGCTATCTAGTGGAGACATCTTTCTTGGGCAGACATTTATTTCTCGAAAGGTAACTTACCCCCATCCTCCTTCTCTCCTGACAAAAGGGGTGAGGTCTAAAGGGCCTGATGGGTGTTTTCTGGACCAGAGAGGAAGCTACGTTTTCTCAAACTCTGCTTGGAGAAATCTTAAGGCAGTGTTGCCAAGAGTGGTCATTCTTGTCAGAAATCCAGTGTAAACTGTGGGAACTACAGTAGTACATTTAGGAAGTGAAAGGAGGCAGGGGTTGAATTAGGAGAAGGAAATTTGTAAGGGACTTTTATAGGCTACAGTATCTGGTTTCTCTCTGTGGGGAAGGAGAATTAAATTAGTTTCGATCTTATCTCCTCTAGGAATAATGAGAAACTTTCCTCCTCAGTGTTTTCCTCAAAATACTACCTTCCATCCTTATTCCAATCCATAGTTTGTTTTGAGGATAGAAAATTCTCTGTCCCTCTCCCCTTTCTTCCAACGTGCTTCATTTTGATAGTGACTTAAATTTTGCCTGAAGTATTGCTTTGTTTTTTACAGAGATAATTGTAAACAATTATGAAACTATCAAGAAGCTGGGAATCTAAGCCAGGGAGAAGACAGCAGCCTGGAAGGTGGGACTCTGGCCTTGGTGGAGCCCTAAAACAGCAGCGTGGTCTGAGCCTGAGAACCTTTGTCTCAGCGAGTAACGAATTCCGAGTCAGACTCCCATCTCTACAGAAGGAAGAGGATGTATCTAGTTGTTGTTACTTGCTAACTAATCCCCTCTGTCCACCACCCAAGCACCTACACCCTGATGAACACTCTACTGTGGGCAATTCTTTTGAGGTCTTGAAGAACAGACTAAGAGGGGCAATTTTGAAGCAGAAGAGCATAGATAATAGGTTATGGTGGGGAAGGCTTCTATGGTAGTGAGTTTGGACTTGTTATTGGCCTAGAAATGGCAGGGGAAATCAATGACTCAGAGAATTTCCCCCACTCACATGCATCCCTATGGCTGTGGTGGGTGGATTGCAGGATAAATTCTGTTTGAAATGAGGTGGGGACCCTAAGCCCTTTCTCAGAATAAGAATGACCTGAGCAGTGACAACAGAGAGTGATAATGAAGACATAATTGATATATGTTGTGCCAAATCCCATCTTAAACAGAGGCTCTTGGGACCATAGGCTAGTTGTGGGCACCACATACTCAGCAAGATCTTGCTCGTCTCATGCCAGCAATTTTAAGACCTTCACACAACACATGATGCCTGACATAGGAGAAAAACAGAGAGGGATGGCTTTCATGCCTCATCATTAGCCTGATTTTCAGACATGTTGGTGAAGCTCACATAGTTTAAGTTTTTACATTTGTTTAGCAAATTAGTAAAGGAGCTGAGTTTTGAATCCACTTAGAAATCAGGCCTGATGCTTCTGATTAATTTCTTCAACAAAAATATACTATGGATCTCTGCAGGTCAGGAACTAGAGTAATAGTAAACAAAACTGGTTCATGTCATCATGAATCTTTTAATCTAATACAGTAGACAGATAATATAAAGTAAACCAAACCAGCAAGCAGTCTGTTGTATATAGCAGCAAGTAAAATCATGGTAAAAAGAGTACACTATAATAATGGAAAAAGAGCCTATTGAGGATATAGTGATTATCAGTCAGCATCTATTTTGACCTTCTCCTGGTATGTTTTTGTTATACAGAGGCTGGGAAACTCACAGTCAGGGTTTTGGATGCAAGTTGAATTCCATGAGTTACAAGATCCAAAATGAGATACTGAAGGCAGAAGTGAGACTTCTTGAGCTTATTGCTGTTATGAAACATGGTTATAGAGTTGATTTTTTGTGGGAGCTGAGGAATTGTGGCAGTTGTTAAGTGCAACTCATAAATGTAGATTCTTGAGGTCATTCGTTCCCATTATGACCTCATGAGTCCCCCTCTTCCTGATTATGATGGAGACAGTACTGTCCTGCATGGGCAGCTACCTGTGCTTGTTCCGGGATTCATGGCTGGTGGTGTGGGTGTCTATTCAGTGTAGCCTAGGGCTAATAGACATGGGGAATTAAATTAGATTGCTTTTTATTAGGAAAAACATTTCTCAAGAAACGACTCGGGCTGGGCGCGGTGGCTCTCGCATGTAATCCTAGCACTCTGGGAGTCCGAGGCGGGTGGATTGTTCAAGGTCAGGAGTTCGAGACCATCCTGAGCAAGAGCGAGACCCTGTCTCTACGAAAAATAGAAAGAAATTATATGGAAAACTAAATATACACATAGAAAAAATGTGTATATTTTGGTGGCGCATGCCTGTAGTCCCAGCTACTCGGGAGGCTGAGGCAGGAGAATCGCTTGAGCCCAGGAGTTTGAGGTTGCTGTGAGCTAGGCTGATGCCACAGCACTCTAGCCTGGGCAACAGAGTGAGACTCTGTCTCAGAAAAAAAAAAAAAAAAAGGCGAAAGACTTTATTAACTTGAATTACACCCAGCTTTGTGGTAGCCTTATAGCCACAGGAGAGAGCAGACCATATAAGGAGCTTCTCAAACATTGATATCTCCAGAGCATTATTTTTATTTGACCTTTCTCACAGGTCCCAGGAAATGCCTCATTTACATGTATATGTCTTGTTTTTCATACACCTGAGTATTTTATTTTATTAAGATCAATTGCAAATGGCATTACATTTTTAATTTCAGTCCCCACATGTTTTTTACTAATATATGGAAATATGATTGACTTTTGTGTACTGATCTTTCATTCTGCAAGCTTGAAAATTTGCTTATTAGTTCTTGGTGTTTTTGTTGATTCTTAGGTATGCAATTATGATCCTTCAATAGAGATAGTTTTATTTCTTTTTTTCCAATATTTATACCTCTTATTTTCTTTTCTTTGAAAAGAAATCATTTCTTTTGAAACGATTTGATAAATTAGATCTCATCAAATTTTTTAAACTATATGAAAATGTAGCAATAAGAAAATAAATATGCAAGCAACAATCTGAAAGAAAATATTCATAATTCTTATATCTGACAAAGGACTTGGAGATTTAAAAGCAAAAATGTCTCATTAATAAGGAGAAGTATAATCTGTTTAAAAGTAACAAACATTTTGAAAGAATTGTTGCAAAGGATATATACATATGGAAAATAACCACATGAAAAGATACTCAATATTATTAGTCATCCATAAACTGAATATTAAGATTACAATGAAGTAACATTTCATACCCACTAAAATTGCTAACTTTAAGAATATCTATTTCACTAAATGTTGCTGATACTCTATGAATAAGCAAATTTATGATAGAAATCAAAATAACGTTTACTTGCGGAATAGCAGAGTCTGTCTAAAAAAGAAATAGAAAGAAGCTTTCTGGGATAAGGAAAATATTTTTAACTAATTTTTATTGATAAATAATAATTGTAAGTATAGAGGACATGTGATATTTTGATATATGCATACAATTTATAATGATCAAATCGGGGTAAATGGGATATCATCGCCTCAAACATTTATCATTTCTTTGTGTTGGGAATGTTCCAAATCTTCTCTTGTACCTATTTTGAAATATTCTATAAAGTTTTGTTAACTATAATCACCCATTTTCACTGGAGTTTGGAATTTGTTGGTGTAAACTTACCAAAAATCATCAAATATTACACTTTAAGATTTGTGTATTTCACTGTATATAAACTTTAACAAAATAATAACAAAAATATGATCTACCTACACTTAGAACAAATATCACATATACCCGTGTGGAGTAACATCATTATTCCTTTGGTTGCCCCTGAAACAAAATACAAGTGTGAAAGCCTGGGGAACGATAACCATGGCAGTGTTGGGATGGTGACAGCAATGAGAGCAGTTCTTTTATGGTTCTAAAACACAAAAGGGAAAGCTGAAAGATGTGATTGCAAGGTTCATTGGAGGAAGGTTTCTGGTTCTGAATATTATTTGAGAATGGTGCACATTCCCCCTGGAAGTTTCTCTGATTCTTAGTTAAACTAAGGATAAAATGTGTGAATAAAGTAACAATAGCATTTGTGTATTTCACAAGAGATTTAGGAGACTAAGAATCCAGGCCAACTGTGATCATTAACTAACCTCTCAACTCGAAAATCCCCTTATACAAGGCTACTACTACTTTCTGCTTCTCTTTTTCCTAATCCAACCTTTCTGTCTGTGCTCAAACAAAGACATGATACTCGGTAAGATCATCTCTAAAACCATGGCATTATATTCTCTGGCTCAAATATAACATCGAGATGACTGAATTTTCTTCATTAAATCAAGATATATATTTCTCCAAATCAACTTTTGGTTGGTCATAGGACAAGACTGTAGTTAAGCTCATTCACGGGTTGGCAAGGCAAATGGTTAATGGAAACAACATAAACTTTGGTTTCCTACTAATTTTATGATTTCAAGCAATAACTTCTATCTCTATCTTTAAATTTCTTTTCTGATAGCTGGAATTTCAGGGATGCCTGGTGTGTACGTGTAAAAAGATGGCTAATTCTTAACTCACTGCTTCCCATGAGGTGGTACTTTAGGCAATCAGAATATTGTTCCTAACACCACCATGGATCCTGTGTTTCTCTGACTATACATTAAGAATAGATGCCTTGAGCTTGTTGCAATAAACTGTTAACTTCTGGAAGATTTTTTTGTCAGAGTTCCCACTTTAACCAAATTTTGAATGGTTCTTTGTAGAACTGCCATGTATTTGACAGAAAAAAGATATTGAATGTGACACTAAACTCACAAATATTAATTAACAAATATCATTCAAAATTTTATAAATTAAAATTTTAAGTATTACTCCATTTGCTACAGATAGAAAAAATACTGCCTTAAAGTAAACTTTAGTTGTTGTTTTGGTTTGTTTTTATCATTTGAGCAATATTAGACTTGAAAGTTCCCATTTAAGAAAATGTTAGCAAACTTTGATTTGACAAGGCTCTTTTTTTTCCTTAAGATCTGTTTTAGACTTTTGAAACTAATTACTTAGAAAAGTACTTTCTCTTTCCTTCTGATTAGAATGCTGCAGACATAAGAGTATATTTTATGTTAGTGTCATTGGTGTCTATTGGTCAAATAGATGTGTCAATGATATATTACATTCATGACATTATGGCATTGTTTTAAATATGTCGAATACATTATAACTTGGTGATACCTGTGCAATAATATTTTAGATGTCATGGAAAACTTTCATAAGGTTTACAAATATTCTGATCTGTTCATTCTAACATAACTTTAAATAAAGACTATTGACTTGGAAAGGGTCATGTTACATAATTATTAAACTGAACAGTGTTACCACTGCTAGCAGTATTTGAAACTTAAGAGCACATAAATAATAAAAAATAGCTTCTTTCATTTAATAGAGGAATTTATAGTTTTAAAAATTGCATAATCACATTTAATCCATAATATACCTGCTTAAATAAATAAGGCACAGAGCATTACCTATAAACCCTTCTTCTGAGAAGAAGCTCAAATCAACTGTCACATCCTTAAGTATAAGTTCAAAGGTAATTCACTCAATTTTTATCACACGTAGCTTAAAGATTTTAGCAATTTCCTATGAAGAAAACCACATCCTATGGAACAGTGCCCAATGTCTAGGTTAATCACAACAGCAGTCTCTTTTGCATGAGAAAGATTACAGAGTCATCTGCTTATAACAGAGAACATTAGTGTACTGATTCAGACACAATGCTCATTCAATGATACCTCTCAAAATTCAATAATCATACAAAAACCAATGATGTGTAAAAATGATGAGAAATAAAATTAACAATAAAATATATCATCATGTTCATGTTCAAATATTCTTTAAAAAATAAGTTGTTAGATTTTCTGATTGCGGAAGGACCTTGGTAATACAAGAAAGTTGGTGTTCAGGTGTAAGCTAGGCACTGAGGTAACCAGCACTCTGAGACTATTGTGGGCTCTATATGCTTCTCTCAGACTTTGGAACAGATCAGAAACCTAGAAGTGTCAAAATTAAACAAAGGAAAAAGTATTTGGTAATATCAAATTATGAATTGATAAGCTCACTGATTGAAGAACATTTGGAGATCAAAAGACTTGTTACTTCTGCTGATAGTTACTTCTCCCTCTGGCTCTATCAGTTCTGGGTAGTTAATAAATGTTTTAGATTTATCTTCATCACCTTACTTCTTGTACAAATTAGTTGATAGGGCTCTTTGGGAAAACTCTGTAATAGGAAAGTCTCACTCTCCTGACATGCTGCATGAATCTGCCTGAGATCAGAGGAATCCAAACAGCCCATTGCTGAGAGTGACATATCTTTATTGCCATGGAGGATTGAGTATGCCAGTCAACAAATAAGGGTCAATAAGAATGACTTGTTTCTAGATGAATATTAATATTTTCCCTTGATATCACTGTTGCATTGTGTTATACTTAAAATGCTAATTGCAACTCCAAACTCTAATGAGTGTACTTAAAATGTACAGCTTCATTTGAAATATATGGATCTTTTCCTTTGCTTGTATTCCAAGGAGAGTATGAGAGTTTCCTGCTGTGTCAATTTTCTGGTAAATGAATGTTTTTCCTTTTTCTTCCTTACTTTAAAACTGTAGGGAAACCACTCTACAATGTATATAAATTTCTTATTTTATTATGTAAACACTTTGAAATATTAAAGCAATATACTTCAGATATGTAATTTGAGAATAATCTTGCCTTTATTTAACACATATCATTCTCAGATTAACTCAATGTTCCAGAACATTGGGCATTTCTATGTGATTTTGGGAAGAACTACTGTAAGATCTCCTTAGGCCGGGAGCCATAGCTCATGCCTGTAATCGTAGCACTCTGGGAGGCAGAGGCAGGAGGATGGCTTGAGGTCAGGAGTTCAAGAACAGCCTGAGCGAGAGCTGGAACCTGTCTCTACAAAAAATAAAAAAATTAGCCAGGCATGGTGACACACCTGTAGTTCCAAGCGACTCAGGACTCTTAGGCAGGAGGATGGCTTGAGCCTAGAAATTTGAGGTTGCAGTGAGCTATGATGACGCCAGTGCACTCTACCCAGGGTGACAGGAGTGAGACTCTCTGTCAAAAAAAAAAAAAAGATCTCATTAAGTTGCATTTGTCTAATTCAGAAATTATACCACTTCAGGATAGTTTTAAGCTGACGTATATCTCTATAAGCTCTATAAGGAAAGGATTTGTTAATCAAATTAAAATTAATAGTATACATAAAGTGAAAGATTATTTCAAACTATTTAATATAATAAGTGTTTTAGAGCTCTTAAAGAACTTTTGAAGCTTCCATTTGCTGTCAAATAATTGAAATGCAAATCTTAAATAGTTCTTAGCTAAGCAGTAAAACAATTCCCCCAAGGGATTCTACTAAGTAAGAATTCTTCCCAAGACATACAATATAAATCTGGTAGTATTAGACTAAAACTAAAACTATGGGTTTTTTTAATAAGAAATCGGTAATTCAGGATTTATATCAATTCATATGGAATTTTCTCTAATTTTTAATTAAGTTTTTCTCATATTTTCAAAATGAAAAATACTGTACATACACATATTTAGACTTTTTTTAATTTCTAAATTGATTTGACCTGATTTATTGATCTTGATTGTTTTACAATATCATATTGTAAGACATGATAGTTAAGACATTGAACCACATTTAAAAACATAATAATTTTGTCAAAGATATTCTCGTTTCAAGAATGCAGAATAACACTATTGTCTATTTTTCCATGTGAATTTGTGGATTAGCTAAAACCTATAACTATTGTTAAAAAATAGTGAGAACATAGCTGTAACAACATATTGTATCTAGTAGAAATCAAAAATAATAAAAAATGCCACTAATAAATTATGATATCATATAAATTTGAAAGATTTCTAATTAATTTGAGTGGTAATGATTTTATTATTATGAATTGAGGAGAATTATATGTGATCATAGACATATCTTCGACTGAATTATAAGAAGTGCAGGGCAGGATAGAAAGTAAAGAAAACATTTTAGATTATATCCTATAGTGTGACAAATCCCTTTCTATAAAGTTATTACTTGGTATGACAAGGGCTTCATCAATCATAATCAGAGTCTGAAATTATAGCAAGCATAGTTTCTCCCTCAAGAACTGATAAAAAATAAGACCATTTTACTAATAAATCCTTTGTTGCAATATTTTTTTTCATGCTTATAGCTGGAAATTTATGGACTATATATACTGCATTGTACTGTGTAGTCTAATACATACATTATACATTCTTCTGGGACAAGGAGTGACTAGATGGTGTTATATTTTTTTATAGAAGCAGAAACGCATATGTCGATTTTTATATTACTTTTTACTCTATTAAATATTACTTCCAATCCTCATACTTGTTAAAGGAATATCAAATAAGTAAGCTTGTTTAAACCTTAGTTATTTTCTTGAATCTTATATGTATAACACAGCATAACATAAAAATTATCAAAATATAACACAAACTAATATATTAGGGTATGTGTTCGTATAGATTCAATATAAGGGGAATAAATTTTATAAAAATTTTGTGGCTTGGTTAAGTCCATAAGCTAGTTAATGACAGAGCTAGGACTCAATCCAAATTCTTCTGACTTATAACTTTTGTTTTTTCAATGGCCTCACAGTTTTGAAACAAATGTAGACTTTTTTCTAGGGCTGTAAGATAAGAATTAAGCTGGTACATTGAAATGGGAAGGGGAAAAGCAAAGAGAAAAGAGAATAAATTTCTTGTAACTGGAGGTGTCAATAAGAGTTTCTTATAAATAGATCCTTTTTGGATAAGATCTCATTTAAGTGTGAAAAGAAGCAAGGACTTTGACAGATGTTTTGGAAGAGAACATTGCAATTAAAAGAATCAATACCTAAAAATTCCCAGAGAAGGATGCAAAAAATTCAGCTTGTGCTAATTGAGTTGGAGGTAGAATTAGAATAATAAAATCTTAGTATTTTGAGAGTTAAAGATAAAAGGCTGAACATTTAAATATTGACTAAAAATTGGGGAATTAATTTTAGTTCCACTTAGATTATTGAGAACCTACTATAAGCCAAGCAGCCAGGCACTGTCTGAGAGGTCAAAGAAGAACACATATTTCCTTCTGTGAGAATAACTGACACATTTACTACTGGTCTCCATATAACATGGTTATAAACATGATGTAATCATACTCAAGAAGGTGTAGGAGGCAAGAGGAGAATCACAACTTCCTAGACAGCCTTCTAGTAGAAGATGTTACCTGTAATTTTTTGAAAATAATGAGTTGGGGTCAGATTAGCAAAATAGAGGGAGCAACAAATACTAAGTTTAGAGACAATGAACACCAAAGATGCTGGAAGGGTCCCCTGGAGAATTCCCATATGCGTCTTTTGCTTCTTGCCTAGAAGTTGTGATCAGAATAGCAGAGCCTCTTTTAAATACCCTTTGTAGTCAGGAATCTTATCCCTAGGTTGTGTGCTCTGAACATGCTTTCTTTATGGTTCTTTATCCGTAAAATCTCTATAAAATCTCTATTCTTAGCAACTCTCTTCTATTTCTTTTTCCCTCAGTATAACATCCCTTTCAAAGCTCTATGATATCTTTCCTTCTTGGCTATGGTCTGTAGGTTATTTGCTTCATCCAAATTAACAGTGATGCAATGATTGTAGAGAGAAGGAATTATACTGGTGATATTGAAAGAAAATTTAAACAAAGGAATATATACAATTCACAAGAAAAAAATATATTGTTGTGGTCATTTTATCAATAAAGAAACAGCCATTTTACAGACAGTTTACCTTCAGAAAGGTAAAATGTTCAAGCACATGCTGCTGGTAAGTGATGATGTTATTAACAGGAGAGTAGTGTAACCTGCACTCCATTCTTGACTTCTGTTTGTCTAAGCCCCCGCAGGGATATAATGTACTGGACCACCAAAGAAAACCCTGCTGCCATCACTACAGGTTCAGCAGATGAGTCAGACCATTGATGTGAAAACTTCATCTTCAAATGCCAGGGTAGATTTGCTGGCATCTCTTATTTCCAAGAGCATGTAATTTCACTCATTTAGAGGGAAAGGGGCTATCTCAAGGAAAAGGAGAGGGTTCGGGGACCAAGAATATATTTGAAATATGAATAGCATGAATGCAATAAGCTTGGAATGAGAATAATCTTGACCATGGTTTTTGATCTAGGTAAATAAATTGCTAAATAGAGCAATCCAAATCAGAGGTAGTAAGGAAAATTGAGTTAAATGACCCCTGCTTTATTCCCTGGGATTTTATGAAAGATTATCAGAAAGAAGAAATGTAGCAGGAAGAGCTGGGCCAAATCCAAAGAAAGGGGGTGGGGGCAGCAATTGGGGTCTAGGGGAAGAAGTTGTGCGCAGGGAGAAAGAGCGTATCAGCAGTTCAGCAGCCACTCAGGCACTCTAGGTCTCAGGATAGTAGTCAGCAGACCTGCACCCCTTCTTCAATCAGTAACACCATGGCCCAATCCCTTCCTGTCTTCTATGAAGTCAATCCCTGCCTCAGTTCATAGCTTATGTCATATGTCAAGATAGAAGTCAGTCATCAAGATCCAAGTTACCAGATCCAACCCATTGGAAACAAAAACCGAATGCTGAAATTGTAGGGGAGATGAGAGAAGATTCCTTATCTCTAATGTATGAGAATTATTAGCTAAAACATCATCAAATTGCCATTTATTTGGGTTAAAAGACAGAGCCAATCCGTCATTCGTTTCTTAGTAAAAATCACAGGTTACCTTAGAGACACTGTTCATCTTCATTTTCTACCACAATACCTTTCATGTACTATGCTCCCACTACAGAGGGGATTTTTTTTTTTTTTTTTTTTTTAGTGCTTTGAACAAACCAAATGGCTTTTTTTTTTTTAAAGCATCTTTTCATATATTTTCTGTCTGGCATTTTCTATCTCTGCTTATTTACCTGATAAACTCCTTCTTATTCATTAGAATTAGATGAGCAATGCCTCTAGTAAACTCTACCCTGGTTGCCTTGGAGAATATCTGTGCATTAATCTCTCTATAATACACTCATTTTATGATTAGCTACATTATTGGATTTATTTTGTTTTATTTTACTACAATAATTAAGATATAAAAGTCTCTCATTTTTACTATTTTCTATGTATTTTAACACTTCTCACAGTATGTCTAGATTTGAAGTCATTTGTACTTTTCTACTACCCTATAGAAATAAATACTCTATTTTTAAACTAAATACAAATGCCTTGGGCTTTATAATACCTCTATGAATATTTGGTAATGTAATTAATAATCTCCATAAATAATGAAATTTGATTCTGATATTTTTAATGTGGTAGATGTATATATGCAGACAATGTTACAAATTGAATCCAAATTTTCAACTCACTCTTATGTTTCTTTAGTAATATATTATGTTATGAAAATATATAGTTTCTTCAATCATAAGTAAACTGGTGGTAAAAATCAAACTTAGTCATATATCAGTAGAATCATTTTCAAAGTTGAATTTCATCCATGATATGAGGAGATTTATTTAACCTCTTTGAGGCCTAGTTACCCCAAATATAAATTATTATCATTTTGCTGATTAAATTAATATGGTATAAAATTTCAATTAAGAATGTAGGATGAAGAAAATGCTCCATAAATGACAGCCATTGATATTGTTTTACCTGTACCTTCTATACAATTTATTATCCAGTACATATAAAACTCTTCAAATGAACTAACAATATTTCTTCCCTCTTGGATCCCCTATAACCAACACAGTGTAGCCAAATAGTAAGTTAATTTGAGCGATTTGGGGAATACTAAAGTCAAAGCTAATATAAACACAGCTAAATGCTAGGAATTGTTCCCCTTGAAAACAAAGGAAGAGTTGTTTTAAAGGACCTAGTACATTTTTGTTTTTCATCTATGGTAAAGGCTTGTTTCCCACTTGGTTAAAGCAACATCCAGTTTCAGAACCATCATTTCTCAAGTAATAATAAGTATTTTGATTAAACCATGTAACAGTGGAACCAAAAATAAATTTTAGGATGAAGATATAAGCAGAATGTTTAGCAATGTACATGTAGAATTTGATGTAAAAATATGCTTCATTTCATAAGACATGTTTATTCTCTATGGAATTAAGTTGCGCAGTGCCTTTATACTATTACCATTATTCTAAATACGTTATATCTCCTCTTTGAGCAACTTTGTGGGAAGGTCTGGAGCCAAGATGCAGAATTCAGCAGGGAGGATATGTGGACATTATTTCTGAATTGTCTAGGAGATAAAAGGAAGACAGTTGATCCCACATCTTAACCGCCACATATGGCAAATAAATTAAGTTCTCAACTACAAAATCTTCAGAATAATTACAAAGAAGGAAATAATGTGGGAAACAAATCTCCTTTTCTTGATCTGAAAGGGGATTTCCACCTGGCCTAGGCTTTCTCACTCTGTGTATATTTGAATGACAACAGTTACGAGTACAGTGATTTATCTCAGTTTATGACTTGTTTGCTGCTAGGCTTCAGGTTTCAGTTAGTATTTTCAAAGAAGAAATCAAGTGTGGCAAAACCACCAAGCTAATATAATGTTCATGTTAATTAGTTTTGTAGCCAGCAGTATGTTTCAATAAAGTGAGAAAGAGGCACCTTTTCTCTTACAATATTACTACCAGATAGCATATTAAAAGAATAGAAAATCTAAGATTGATTTTTCCAACAAATTTAACCATTCCTTTTAAAGCAGTCAAGATGCTCAAAACACACACACACAGACATACAGTCACTCACCAGTCTTATAATCTCTAGAAGCTCCTGAATTATAGGCCCTTCTAAGCACCTATCAGAAAAAGTTTCATTTGAGACAAAAGGAAAATATTTTAATGACAGGATTAATTGAAACTTCAGCAGAATAAGGCCATAATATTATTTACAAATTGCTAAATATAGGAGCAGAGAAATGCTAGACTCTAGATGACATTCTGAAGGCTATAGGCTACAGAGATCACCGGGGCTGTACCACATTATGCAACGTTAGTGGTAAATGTACACTTTTTTCAGTCAAAATCATATTTATAGATAATACTAATTTCTCCATGGACAATCAGTTATATCCTTCATTATGCTCCTTAAATTTTCTGGCTGATATGCAGACATAAGCCTATTCAAGAATTTGCAAAAGCTTGTAAAGTTGGCATTCCAGAATCTATGACTAAGATGGATGTGCAGGAAATTTATTGGGAATAATCTCAGTAACAACATCTGTGAGAAAGCCAGTTTGGGCAGGAGAGTAGAACCATGACTCAGGTATAACAATAGTCTCGGCTGTTTTATGAAGACAACTGAGAATGAAGACAAGCCACTTAGACGTTGTATCTCTTTCCATAGAAGTCTCTGAATGTCTAGAAATATGATATTCCTTATACTAGAAAGAAGGTATTATTTTAGATCAAGTATAATTCCCAGCGAGGCACTCCAGCTGTGTACTCTCAGTAGCCAACAATCCCAGCAGCTGGGGCATGAGTGCCTCAGTCCTGAAGGGAAATCTACATGGGACAAAATGATACTCATCACAATCCACCAAAAAAATTAACTTATTGGGAAAAATTAAAGCACTCACTGCTGGAGCTGGTCTCAAGGCCACAACTGGTACTCATTATATCTCTTCTCTAATATCAATTCTAAACTCATCTGACCCTAGGCTGTCACTTATGCTGATCTAAGTGGCTTACTTGGTGGAGTGACCCAGACTCTCATCTCTGCAGTGGCTGAGCCCCTGATCACCAATCTCTTCTCATGCTGTGACTGTCACACTAAGTGATTTATATTTAAAATGGTCAAGTAGAGATGCCCCATAAGCTCACCTGGATAAACAGTGTACTAGTAAGTGGTTAACAAGCAGCTCTCTGTAAAGAAAGAAGAAAATTTCTCCTTTAAAGTCTTTGTTGACTTTTGTGGTGAAAAACTACAACCATGGCTGATTTAATGCTACCAGTATTACATAACTGAATGAGGAGATGAGAAGAGATGTATAGAACTGGCCATAATGAGCAGGTAGAAGGTGATACCAACATACCACTGTTACTTTGCCAAGCATATTCTTCCCCGTCCCGCTGTGTAACAGCAGCTGTACTTTCTCTTGATGCTCAGAGGAAGCAATAACCTGACAGGATATGTTTCTTTCCTTTCCTGCGGTCCTTTGGCATAAAGCCCAGATGTGGTGGAAGCCATAGCTTAAAGTTGAATTTTTGCTCTATCCACCTGCAGAAGAGATCTTCTTCTGGGAACCAAAACCTTTAAATCTTCTGAGCCTAGAATGCAATGATAGGAAGCACAAATCCCACAATGTATCACAGGAGTGATAGTAAGCATAATGTCTCCCACTTTAAACCATTAGTTACCAGACCTATGTGTTCTGTGTATTGGAGACACAGCACCATGCCATTGCCATTGAGGATAGTATCTGCTCCTCTCAAGAAATCATCTACAAACTGGCATCACAGCAATATCTTCAAAGCTTTCTTCTATTGCACTATCAGAATGGCTGCTTCTTGGATGTACGGTGTATGGTAGAGGTAGATCTCGTAATCATACATATAGTACCATGTCTCTTTTTTAAAAAAACTTTCCTTGGTTTATAGTAATATTATATAGGATCCCTTATCAGTAGACCAAATATTCTCTAAGGTCTCAGATGTGGCACTGTCAGAAATGTGGGAAGGAAAGTCAAATTCATATCTAGAATATGTGTTAATTTTAGTGTGAATCACTGCCGCTCTCAGTGTGGAAAGGACCCATTATAATAAACTCATCACTAAATGGATCTTGATTTCGTTGAGAGACTAAAATGAGGGCTTATCGTTGGTCTCTGTTGTTGGCAAGATTGGTATTAGAGAACAGCAGTAGTTAGATCAGATGAGGCTCTTCGGTCCACACACATCTTCCACTTCTGCCACCATAGCCCTGCATTCATGAACCCACATACCAGACTTGGGTAGTCTATGACATATGGCTGATGTCAACTGGCTGAGTTAATTCTTTCTACTTGATTGTTTTGTGGCTCTTCTGTGGTAGATGAGTGATAACGTATGATAAAATGATTTTCACATTTTCTCGAGAGAACAATTGAATTTCAAATATATTCCTGAATTGGGAAAAAACATGAGTCAAGGTTTTTTTTCAAAGAATTCATAGGCCATAGGCAATATCACTTTAAAGGATCTTCCCATATTAAACATATTAAATAAATTCATATAGCAAGCTGGGGATAGTTCTGCTAGAAAATACTTAAATAATTTTTATAATTTTGCTTCTGATATTATTTGACAGCAAGTAACATTACATTCACAGTTGATTACCTTGTTACCATTTTGCATATTTAGAAATTTTCTCAAAATAGGAGTGAAATACCAAAATTGGTTTTCAAATATACTGATATGGTTAGAGCATTAACCAATTAATAATACTTACACCATGTTACTTTTTGTAGACCTTTTATAATCTTACATTATCTGAATTTTTAAACATTTATTTTTATATTCCAGAGGAAATATGAATTCATTTAAGTTTTAAACAGTGTTTTTTGTTTGTTTGTTTTACAAGAGCATGAAATAATTCAGAGTTCAAATGTTCTGGGTGACTCATGTGTAAATAACATATTTTGCAGTGATTGTGACCTTTTCTTCAATTTATTTTTTCTTTCTAACAAATTATTTACACTTCATTTTATTCATAACAAAAGTTTCCATATCACTTAACTTTCTGGGCTTTTTATTTTGTGTGTAATATATGATGTGTTGTAATGGAAGCTTTTTGACTTGGAAAATTTACTGAACTTGAATTTTCTGTTTATAAAAAATCTCTTATAAAAAAAAAGGGATCGGCTGGGCACAGTGGCTAATGCCTGTAATCCTGGCACTCTGGGAGGCCAAGGCAGGTGGATTGTTTGAGCTCAGGAGTTCAAGACCAGCCTGAGCAAGAGTGAGATCTCGTCTCTACTAAAAATAGAAAAAAATTAGGTGGACAACTAAAAATATACATAGAAAAAATTAGTCGGGCATGGTGGTGCATGCTTGTGGTCCCAGCTACTCGGGAGGCTGAGGCAGAAGGATAGCTTGAGCCCAGGACTTTAGGTTGCTGTGAGCTAGGCTGACACTACAGCACTCTAGCCCGGGCAATAGAGTGAGACTGACTCAAAAAAAAAAATATATATATATATATATGATCCCTAAATATGGACTTGGAGAATACTACACTGCAATATACTACTGTTTTCTAAAGTTGTTCAGCTCTCATTTAATGCTCTTGAGCTTTCTCTATTTGTGAGAACAGATGCATTCAAAAGTAGGAAGATTTGCTGCAAAAATAGAACAGGTATGCTCCCAATTCTTTCTTCCTTTGCCTTATTTGTTGATGTCCTTATGATGTAGGTTGGTTGACAGAATTCCTATGGATGACCTACAAATTATGTGAAGACTTTCACATATATTATAAGACTCTATAAAACTGTCTCCAACATTATAAACTCCATGTTACTCATGATGTGACCATGCAAAGATGAATAGAACTATTTTATAGCAAGGATTTACTTTGGTGATCAATAGCAACAAAAAATATAAAATTCACAACTCAAATGTACTTCAAATAGCAAGGTATGTTGTTAATTAGCAAGATTAAAATACACAATTAAATCATTGGAAATTCTTTTTCTATTATTTCTTGCCTATTATCATAAGATACATCATATGCAACTATCTGTATCTGTATTTATATCTAACCCATCACCCTTGCAGAGTATTATGTTTGCTTATGAAGACTGGCATGAGGAGGCATTGACCTTTTGAAGACTTATCTAACTATGATTAGGATGGTCATTTTTTTTTTATGACAAAGGGAAGATTTTTGTTTTCCAATTGTTTGTATCCTAAAAGTTTAAAATCTTAAAGATGAAATAGACTAGTAATGGAAACAAATGTTGTTTTAACTTAACAAGATTAATCTTGTGGAATGATTAGTGGAAAATATATTCTTAACTGCTATCCCTTGTCAGTGCCATGGGAAGTTGATAGCATTAGAAACTTGCACTGAAAATATATTTTTTTGTTCATAGTTAGTGTAAGAACTTTAGCTTTCTTTACACATTATAGAACTTTGCAGTTTTAAAGCTACATTTAGTAAAAGCAACATGCTACAGATTATTTAAAAACTTCTCTCTAAAAAATGATTAAAAAATACTTTGTGGGTGTATAAAAATAAAATCATCTATGCAATTCACGTTGTATGCATCACACTAAAATTCTAGGTAATTAATTTAAATAATACATTTCGATGCTCAGGATATTTTTGTTAGTCTAACTTTGCTTTGGCATATATTCATTTGTTCCTTCCACATTCAAAATAATTTTTGCATTTCACATACACAAAGCAATAAATTTTGTTCTGGCAATACTATCTGAGTGAATAAACTCAGTCCATTCACTTGTACTGTCTATGATAGACTGGAAAGTAAATAATAGATGTTGAACTGATAGAAATATGTTAAAATGTGAGGCATACTATAAATAGTATAATTATATCATAATAAGAAAACATAAGTAGTTGAAAGGAAGAATTATGCAAAAATAAGGCAAATAACAAAGCTGTAAATGAAGAAAAGAGAACTTAGTCTTCTCAATAAATATATTGTTTTTTGACCACAAAGATGTTATAGAACAAGAACATGAGTGAATACGTGGATATGAGTATAAGTAATAGACTAAAAAAAAAGAAAGAAAAAAAGAGAAATAATTAATGGTTGAACGCTGACTTCAGGCAAGCAATGAAAGAAGCTTTAATATTAATTTAAGGATTTATCTTTATTTATTAGGCATTGGGAAGTCAGTGAAATACTCAAAGATAAAAATAATGTTCCTGTATATTTCAAAATGTTAATTGAAAAGCCACCCTATTGTAGATTCGATAATTATTTTGTGTGAAGATGAGGAGGACCACAAAAGTAGACAATATGTATTCTTTCCCATAAGTGTCACTATGGTAGGAAGGCTAGTAATAAATAAGCAGATAAGACAGATGACAAGAAATCTCAGAAAAGAAACACAGAGATATATGGATAGAAGAATCATAAAAAGCTTTTTGAAGAATGTATATTTGAAATAAATATTTGAAGATTATGAAAGTCCTAGATCATAGATAGAGAAGGCTGAGGTTATATCTGCATACACTAACAGCAGAATATGCTCATGAGCTGAAATTAGGAGTCACACAACCTACAGAATGGGAGAGAATATTCACAGGCTACACATCCAATAAAAGGCTGATAACTAGAATCTCTACAGAACTCAGAAAAATTAGAAAGAAAAAATCAAACAATCCCATTAAAAAGTGGGCAAAGGACATGAACAGAAACTTTTCAAAAGAAGACAGATTAATGGCCAACAAACATACGAAAAAGTGCTCAACATCTCTAATCATCAGGGAAATGCAAATCAAAACCACAATGAGATATCACTTATCTCCAGTGAGAAGGGCTTTTATCAAAAAGTCCCAAAACAATAAAAGTTGGCATGGATGCGGAGAGATAGGAACACTCATACACTGCTGGTGGACCTGCAAACTAGTACAACTTTTGTGGAAAGTAATACGGAGATACCTCAAACGGCTACAAGTAGAAGTACCATTTGATCCAGCATTTCCATTGCTGGGCATCTACCCAAAAGAACAAAAGACATTATATAACAAAGACATGTGCACTCGAATGTTTATAGCAGCACAATTCACAATTGCAAAGATGTGAAAACAACCCAAGTGTCCATCAGTACATGACTGGATTAATAAAATGTGATATATGTATACCATGGAGTTCTACTCAGCCACAAAAAACAATGGTGATATAACACCTCTTGTATTATCCTGGATAGAGCTGAAACCCATTCTACTAAGAGAAGCATCTCAAGAATGGAAAAACAAGCACCGCATGTATTCACCATCAAATTGGTATTAACTGATCAACACTTAATGTGCACATATAGTAATAACATTCAAAATAAAGCAAGGCAATGGGAACAGTGGCGGGGGGGGGAAGATGGCATGTAACACAAAGTGATGAGGAAAGCATTCTAAGTGATGTGTCATTTTGTGTAGAAATAGGAAGAAAGGGAGAATTCTGATGAAGAGGGCTCTGACACTCTCCTCAGCTAGACTAAACATTACAAAAACTTCTTCCTGCCTCTAAGCCCCTGACCTGCCTTTTCTTAGAGCATTTACTTTAGAAAACTTGTAAATTCTTTCTCTGACCCTTTGAGATGCAAATCTGTTTAAAAGCTTTTTGCAACAGTAGAGTGTCTTTGTCAAGAGCCTGGGAGGCATGCCTTTGAAATGTAATTATCAAAGAAGATAGTGCCTGTATCTTCCAACTGCTGTGGGAGGATAGGAACCTAACCTTGTTCCTCATTATGAAACTTCCTCCTGTCTTGAATATAGTAGAAAATTTACTTTGAAAGATCCCACCTGATTTGCATATAGAAATTCATATGTGTGTTAAATGTAAGTTAATGGTAGTAATTTTAAAAATGTGCTATGTATTTTTTAGTGTCAGGAACATAATATTAGGATATGAATATATTTTTCATAAAAAGTTAAATCTCTGAAATAACAGCCTTAACATTAGGAAAGTAACAATATTCAATCGCAGGCTAAACAAGTAAGCAGTGTGATGTTAGAACTGTTGTACTGGTCTCTGACCCAAACTTTCTTCCACATAACTATACGTTAAAATAAATAAATAAACATATATATAGGCATCAATTGAGATGCTGGCCAAATAAAATTTGAACTAGTTTGAACCATTCATAGGGAAACTATAGTGAAGTTTGGGTTCAGATAAAAAAGACACATAAAGAGATTATTTTGAAGAAAAAAAAGTGAAGCTGAAATGATTAGAATATGAGGTGATTGGTGGAGAAAACACTGAAAAGGAATAACATACCAGATATTACGGGCATAAGAGTAAGGAACATTTGGAATAGTTGAGAGATGAATTAAAGGTATTAAAAAGGAGCAGAAGGTGAAAAGGTGAGAGTAGAAAATCCTTGAGAAATCATTTTCTATAAGATTGTTGCATTTTTTTCTAGGAAAAAACAAAAACAAAACTGTTTTCAATGTAGTGCCTTAGGCCAGACAACGTATTTACCTTGTTTCCACTTTCAGATAGTCTATTTAGGAAGTACTAATAACACTCTGCGAATTATTTCCCTGGATTTCTTTTTTTTTTAATAATAACTAATTGGTTTTCTCTCATAATATGACATTCATTAAATATATTTTCAATAAATATGTTATCATTTTTCCCAGCATAACGTACAGATGTTGTTTTAATGACATGAACAGCATTGAGAAATCCTGTAGAATAATGATCTGACATGGATTCAGTTTAGGGCTCACCCAGTGCCCATGCACTTAACCTGCTTTTTGGGCTAGACTAGAGCAACCCTCCTAAAAGAAATACGAGATACCTAGTAAGTTTGTGCTGCATGTGGTAGGGCAACAGAAGGACCCCTTGGAGCACCTACTCTTAGGTGTATTTTTCTGGATCAATGTACTTGCTTCCCACTGATATGAGTACTGGCCTAAAGTCTTCTCCTCATTATTTTTCTCAGTTGACAGGGACCACCTCATCTGTGAACTTATATCCTTACCTCCTCCCCTCCCAGGATAGTCTACTGCCAAAGATGAACTGATAAATGAATTTAAAAGCTTAATTCTCTTGCCTCAAGGGTACAGGAACAACTGTGTGATGCTTTTGGGTTGAAACCTTTTCTTTATGGGTCAGACCAAGATTGACTCCATTGTTTCTCATATATTTCTTTTTTCATATCTTGCTCTATTCTACAACTTAGAATTTCATACTGACAAGCAATCCTTCAATCAATCTTCTATACCAGAATCTCTTCCTCAGATCTTGTTCTAGGGAATTTTGACTAAAAAGATAATTTTTCCTGTAGCTTATAGACACAATACAATAACAGTGCATCATCTCTCACTTGCAATTGGAGCCTTTGTGCTCTTATATCAACACTTCTTTATTGTCACTGGGACACAAGACACTCTGCAACCCACTTAGCACCTATGTGTAAAAGACTTTGGAAATAAAGTGTGAGTGAATTAATACCTTCTGGGTCAAACTTTGACTAATGGGAGAAAGAATGCTGTAGATAAAGTATTCTTGCTTCCTTCTCCCTTTCCTTCTCCTGCTCTTAACTGTTGGGAGATGGGAGATGAAGTTTTTATTTTGTTCCTCTAACTACATCTCGAAATCCAATGCAAGATCAAGCAACCAGCTTGTCAAAAAGGTGACTATTTCAGGAATATACTTGTTCTACTCTATTTCTTCCGCTTCTTCCCTCTCTCCTCTCCCCTTTCTCTCAACTCTTTCTTCAGTCAGGAATAGATTAATTCAATGCAAATGTTGATTTTGGTAATTTTCATGAGTATAAGAATCATTTATTTCTTTTCACAGTGACTGTCATTCTATTGGTAATAAGGAGGTAGAAGAAAGAAAAAAGAAAGAAAAAAATTCTGGGGAAAAATTTACAAAACAGGAAAGAAATGGAGGGAAATCAATGTAGTAAAGAAAGTGACACTAATGGAAAAAAGATACACATATATCCTATAAAAGAAAAGAAAGATAAATTTGTTGTACTTCTTGTTGATGGAAACTAAATTGACATTGAAATAGATTCAGATACATTTTAATATGATGAGGACAGGGAGCTCAATTGGACTCTCTTTGCATGAGAGATAAATAACCTTATGGGTAGGGACCCATTTTCATTGAATGGAGAATTAGAAGATATACAAGCTTTATCCAAAGGCAGTGCCTTAGTATAAGAGGTATGACACCATTCTGAGCCCAGCATAGTATCTAACTCTCAATTTATAAAAAATTGCTGAGTCTCATAAAGACTCAAAGTAAGGATGAAAGAGTTAGTTTCAGGTAGGCACTGATTAGGAGCACAGCCTTAATTTCTCTGTAGCCTATTAAAGTGCAGCACCATTGGATTAATGTACACTTTCTCTACTGGGGGTGACGCTTGCAGCAAGTGGGGAGGGGGAGGTAAATTTAAAGGCTTATGGCAAAGGCCAGAGATACAAAGAAGAAAGAAAGGATAAAATTTTAATGTCTTGGGGATGAAATAATTGCAATCATTTAAGTGGCAGAGCTAATAACCTCTGATAATAGCATCCTCAGTTGTTAAAGGAATATTTTCAAATATTATTTTATTTGTTTTGTTGTTATTATTTTCTTCTCTGTAGAGAACATCTGTGGGTTAGAGTGAGCTGTAAACTAGGAATCTTTGACTTATGCAAGAGGCTTGAGGTATCCACTAAGAAACAAGAGATAGTGGAAAAAGAAGAGACAGGACAGGAATAATAGAAAATGATAAATGTCATGCCAAATGCAGTACGTCTCTTTATGAATGTGGTAAGACAACTGCTGGGGATTCCTGCAAAAGGGAAAAGAAAGTTGCACGTCATGAACAGAAATAGTAAAAAAGATACTGAGTGGAAGATAGATGGTGAAAAGGAAAGCCTTCAGTTTTGTCATGGCAATTATATTTGGCCAATTTGAAATTTTTCCTCTGCAATTTTCTAACACATTTTGTGTCAAATGCAGAGAATTGGATCTCTGTCCAAAAGAAGAAGGAGAGGAAAGAGTTAACTGATGCTGTTGTCAGGATCCCATTCTGGAGTCAGAGATATGAAAACCCGTTTCTGTTAATCAGAGATAACAAACCTAAGGTAGGCAAGGGAGCACAAGCAGCTGGAGTCAGGATTGCTCATGTGTAGGATTCCTCATGTGCAGCTACCGTGATTGGAAATGTGATGCTGTTTAGGCTAATGAGGTAAAACCGAACAAAGGCCAAAGTAACGTAGCAGAGAAGGTCTTAACCGCACAGCTGTATCTAGTGCTGTCTCTTTTTCCACCTGGTCTTAAATCTCAGGTTATTTTTTTTTTTCCTCTGTGCAATCTGTTTGCTTCTCTACAGGGCCCCCTAACATTTTCTGAGTCCAGGCCAAGCTGGGATTGATTATTTGTTGTGAGTACCCTGTAATAGATAAAATTTGATTTTTTCCTATTGGTAGGCTCTGCACTGAAATGAATTGTATTTGTCAAATCCCAAACTCCATGTAAAATACCAGCATCAGACTAAATTGTAAATGTTCGTTTTAACTATCAAACAGCTGGACGTAACTTGAAACTATACACGCACAAAAAATATAGTTTATTGTAAGAATATACAATAGGCAAGGTTTGTGTTGGAGTTTTAAAAGATAATAAATGAAACACTTTTCTTTTTTCCTCATATATGGAGCAATTAAGAAGGATAATATAAGATATTAACAGATAGCTTTATTGCTGTTACTGCTGATTGGGAAATGGGGCCTTCATTTTGACCAAACAGACATGCTCATACTTGGTCTCTGAAGTAAAAAGAATCACCATCCTAGTCACTGGCAGAAATGGATAAATTAGGCTTCTTATGGGCATTGAAGATTTTACCACATAGCTCATTCCAAAGAATATGTACTCTGTATAGAGAAGATAACAACAACAACATTAAAGCAATGACAACAATAATAGAATCTCACAGTGTCCCTCCATAGCCTAAGGGGAACATGTTGTGGTTACTTTTGATATTTTAACTTAATTGATGTATTGAGTTCCCACCCATTTCACCCAGGGTAAAAAACATTAATCAACTCCAGGCAAACTCAGACACTTTGGTGTTTTTGTGAGCATTTCTCTTATAAATAGCCAATTGTGACTTTTTCCGTCTCTGGTCTATTTTTCCCAATGTGATGTCTAGTTTTCAGAGGCGTACATAATTAGGGCATCTGAAGAAGTAAATGGACTACAACCATCTTTGATCCCAAGCTGGCATCTTATCATGAGATATTATTTGCTGTGTCTGGTCTTGGCTCTTGACAGTAAGGTAAGTGTCACCCCAGAGGCAGATGTAGTCTCTCCAGGTTTTCACTCTTCAGCCCTTGCATCCTCCTTCCTTTTCCTCAAGATCCATGAGGATTTGGTATACATGTCACTGTCCTTCACTCTCACCCCAAGCGAGACTTGAAATTTTTCAAATATTCCTCTCTCGCTCTGAGGGGCAACAGGAACTTGTGGAACTGTCTCAGGCTCTATCTGCCTAGAATTTTTTTTTCTTTTTTACCAATATTTCTACCTTAGTCTGATGCCCCATATTGTGAACAGACATTTGTCAAACTTACTGTTTCCTTGGAAAAGAAAGGCTCAGTTATCTGTCAAAACTCACAAACCCATTTGGGATTCCCGTTGTTTCCCCCTCCTAGCTGATGTTTGGGGGAGAAGTAGAGGAGGCAGCAATAGCGTGAGGGATGAAGCCCTGCATGAGTAAATGGAATTCAAAACAAACTCTTTGTGTAATAAATATAGATTGAAACTCAGTTCAGAGATAATTCCCAATAAAAACAGACTGATTAAACACCGAGGTAGGAAAGTACCAGGGACTATTTGAATAAAGATAAAATAAAGAACTGTGCTTATTTTACTTATCTAAAAGTAAAAAGTTCTAGTCAGTTGAGGTGCCAAAACATAAGGAGGGTACCAGAGGGTACAGGTAAGATACAGCCAGAAAGAATTATGTATGATGTTGGATGATTTTTAACATAAAGATTCTGCAAACAATTTCTTAGGTATACTCCTAAGAATTTTATTTTTTTAAATGTTGCTATTAAAATTGGTATTGTCTTTAATTTCAAATTCCATGTTTATTCCTAGTATATGGAAATACAATTTGCCTATTAATATTGTTTTCTGCTGCCTTCCTGAGATAACTTAGTAGATTTAAGATTTTTTTGTATTTTTTGATGACTGTCTATGTAGATGATCATATCATTTGCAAATAGAGACAGTGAAACAGTTATTTTCTTTTCCTATTTGTTTACCTTTCTTTTCTTATATTAAAAATATATTATATAAAGTCAGATAATTTTACATAATTAATCTTACTTTCTTGTTTTTAATTCTACTAATTTATTTATTTTCCACTCATTCTTTTATTTAATTCATTTATTTAAGAGCCAGTCTTGCTCTGTCTCCTAGGCTGGAGTGCAGTGACTCGATCATAGCTCATCGTAACCTAGAATACTTGGGCTCAAACGATTCTCCTGCTCCAGCCTCTCAAAGTGCTGGGATTACAGGTATGAGCCATTGTAAATTGCCTAGTTATTCCTTTATTTTTCAAAAGCCTAAAATCTGCACATATTTAATGTATATAATTTGCTGAGTTTGGACATATGCATTTTCTTTTCTTTCTTTCTTTCTTTTTACTTCTTTGACTTATTGCCCTGCCTGAAATTTCCAGTATGATGTTGAATAGAAATGTGAAGAGAACAGATCCTTATCTTGTACCAGATGAAAGAAACAATCATTTCAGGATTTTAATTGTATGTTTTAATGGTTTCCTTTCACTTTATTAGGAGTACATAAGGAATTTTGTTCTATATCTGTGAGGAAATTATCATTTTTCCTCTTCAGTGTCTTATTATGATAATTGATTTCTAAATGTTGGAGCAGCCTTGGTTCACTCCCTTTGTGGTGATATATTTTTTATATATTTCTGGATTCTATGTGCTAATATTTTCTTGATGATATATCTGTGTATCTTAATGACAAATATTTGTCTACAGGATTCTTTTCTATTAATGTCTATCTGGTTTTGTTGTGAGTTTAAGACTTTTGTTCCTTAGAGGAGAAGGATCTGGGCTAATTTTATATCTTCTACCAGTTGTTACTCTTCCCCTCTCTCAGGCCAGTACCAGGAGGAGTGCTTTTTCAGGACTCAAGACTATTTTTCGTGAGTGCTTGATGAGGTTCATGAATGAGAGGCTGCCAGTGAGTACACATTTCCCTTATATCTTTGGTATCTTGGGCTTCTATATTCTCTTATGAGCTTACACTTATCCTTGAACAATTCTTTCTTCTAACAAGTTTGGTTTTCTCCTTAAATTTCAGGCTAGTAGTTTTTCTTGAGACCTCAGTTTTTGACAGGTAAAAGAAATGTGAATTTTCAGTTCATCCAACTTTTTTTGTTAGTGTTGTAAAGGAAGGAGCAATGTTCTTTTTATCTTTTAAAATCTTGACTGTAAAAGGGAAATCTTTAAAGTGCATCTGATCAATATTCCCAGCTCTTGGACATGTATGCTTGCTTAGGAAGATTGTTAGAACATGGATGGAGGTTTTAGAATGAGAAGGAATCATTGCCTACCCTTTAGCCTAGCTGAACTGATATATGCATATCCCATCTTGAACAACAGTGTGACGTACCCTTCTTAGTTACTACTACTAGGTGGCTTCTTACGCACTTTCTTCCCTTCTTCACTGTTCACAGCTTGTTTTGGAACCTTAATGTAGCAAACTACTCGATTATTTTTTGGAGAAGTATTCGGAAGAGAAAGGGAATATACTCTGTGCTCTGATCGGTAAAGATCTTGCATTTCTGAGTAACTGTGACTCACAATTTATCTCTAATAATAAACTCAACTGTGCAACATGGGATGGATAAAAGGTCTTCCTGTGATATGTTAGGTCTCTCTCTATGAAGCCAATATAACATGTGAATTTAACTAACTTGTATCTCACACAACTCTATCAAAATCCCTCAGATTTTGTAAGTGATTGAAATAAGGCTTAATTTTCAGAACTATGAGTGTTTGCCTTTAAAATATTCACATATGTACACGCTCCCATATGCATATTACCTTTTTAGAGGGAAATTGGAAAAATGTTTTTGAGCTGCCAGCCATGTGTTATTTCTAACAAAATTAATTTAAAATAGGTACCAAATTTCTAGAGCATTATTCAGTTTCCATAATATCTTTTCATTGTCTAAATGTCAGATAAAGTAGAAAGCATTTTTATTAGTTTTGTCTAAGTTGATGAAACATCTAAAAATTCTGATTGAAATGATGAAAGCTATATTGAAACTTCTAATTTTCAAATAAATATTATTTATATAAATTAAAAAATATGAAATTATTTGAAATGAAGATGTATTTTTAAATAATTACACCTTCAGTAGTATAAGATTCAAAGATAAGTTTCCTCCGTAAGGCACAGAAGAGGATTTCATAAAATGGCAAATAAATACCAATTACCTGGGTTTCTCTTTGCAGATGCATTTAGTGATATGTTATACTTACTGAACTGTTATAACAATATTTTTATTATTTATTTCCAGGTAGTCTTATAAAAATTATTTCTTCCTGTCATAGAAACATTTTAAATTATGATTGCCAGAAAAATAAATATTAAATGTCTGTATATCTATTTAACTTGTGAAGTCAAATAGAGACTTTGCTAATTTTTTAATGGCATATCAAAATAATTCTGAAATGAACTTTTAGTAAGGACAATGTCTTCTAGTAATGTACAATAAAGAAAAACAGGGTAATTGAGTAAATAGATTAGCAGATGGTAAAGTATTCAAAGTTTTGACTTTCCTTCATGAAAGCCAACCATTCCATAGTGAGTTGTTAATGTAAATTTCACTTCTTTCTGGACCTCCAAAGAAAAAAAACTGCTTTTTAGAATCACAGAATAATATAGAACATTTGGAATAATCTACTATAATTTTCCATTTTGGAGAAGAAAAAAATAAACCCACGGACTCTAAGAGCACAGTTCAATGCCTCACAGTTGGTATTTGCGGTACAGTGAAGTATATTATAAGACCCTGGTAGTCTATCACCCATGAAGATATTTTTGTCAGTGATAAAGTTTTGGGTGATTTCTTTTGGCACTTAAAATATATATGATAGTATATATAGTAACATTTTTGGAAATGAATATATTATCTGAATAGGGAAATAAAATCCCTCTATAATATATTCCAATGGATCATTGACTTTTTAATCTGACTCAGTGACTAGGATTACTAAAATTAATAACTATAACACAACTTTTTTTATAATCTTTTTTTAAATAAAGAAATTCTATGAACTCAGACTAAAAGTGATTAATTAAATTACAATATCTATAAAATTTAGTTATATTCATATAACAACATATGTATTATATTATTAACATTCTAAAGTTGTTTTTAATATTTGAAAATAATTGAAAATACTTTATTGAAAGTTCTCAATACTTTAGAAATACTTCAAATATATATGCATTTTAACGTTTATGAATACCTTAAAAAAATAAAGTGAAAATAATTTCTAAGTTCTAAATGTTTAAGGAAATGTGTTTTTGAGATCAGTATGTTTAATATATTTAACATATGTTATAACACAGGAAAATAATTATAATAATAATATGACATATAATGACATTGAAGAATTTGACTTAGGAGGAATTACTAATTGCGGTTAAAAAATGAGAGAAATGATTGAATTAATTTACCAGCTCATACACATACATCTTTTAAATGTGTTTTGTTTGGCATGTTTTGTTAGGATGTTAATTTTATTTTATTTTTCTGAAAGATGTAGCAGATTTTAATAGAGTGGTAAAATCTTTTTTCTTTTTTTCAGAATGGCTTCCATTTGTCAGTGGATATATCTCGTCTCAACCAATAGAATAATACAAAAAAAAAGAGAAAAAATGTTTTTAAGAGGAAATGGATATATAATAAATGTGAATCATTTTCTAAGAGTATCCCATTAAGCATCAGCTGAAATGGAGACTTCTCTACCATAATTTGCAGATGTATGATGGTGGAACAAGTACTGAAACTGGAGTTACAGGACATGTTCAAGCAATACCTGCCATTCATAGTACAAATTTGGGTATGTCATCAATTCCCCAATCTCAGATTATTCCTTTCGCAAGCTTGGAGATAAAAAACGTATATAATGGTACGATACTGCTTTCCATTTGTAATCATTATGCGGAATCAAGAATGTGAAAATGCTTTAAAAGCTTAAAATCTAAAACTGCACGTACTATTAGGAATTTTCTAAATATTAAAATACATTCATCTGTTTGTAGATCTGTTTCTGACATTTGTATATTCTTGGTCACTGAAAAAAAGAATAGTATATGAATATTTTCTGACTGGAACATAAAATACATCATATATTTAGATATATAAATTTCCTGATTCATGTGGTTGTTTTGATCATTAAGGAAATGTGTGTAAATTACTTCAGCTAATACCTTGCACGTATTAGGTTCTCAATAAAATGTTAAAGTCACACTATCGGTCCCAATAGAATAACAGGTTTTATTTATTTATTTATTTATTTTTATTTCTGCATATTATGGGGGTACAAATGTTTAGGTTACGTATATTGCCCTTGCTGCCTCACCCCAAGTCAGAGCTTCAGGCGTGTCCATCCCACAGACGGTGCGCATCGCACTCATTAGGTGTGTGTATACCCATCCCCTCCTCCCCTCTCCCATCTGCTGGACGTCCAATAAATTGATTTTAACTGATCAACACCTAAGTGCACATATAAGAATAACAGTTTTTAATGCTTCTGCCATCCGTATGAGATTAAAATTCACCATTTTTTCTCTTTCATATACAATACACTCCTGCTTAATCATTGCTTAATCCTCAATAATGAACCTGACTACTAATTAAACAAGTGTGGTTGAATGTGGAAAGCAATTTAAAAATGCCTTCCTTATTTTTATTTTCTTTACTAGAAACCAAAAAGCAATACCAAGAGTTAAGTGGCACATGTAAAATTTTGAAATTTGTAATCACTTTTGTTCTCTAGGGCCAGAGTTACTTGGTGAGTGTCTTGCAATTTGTGATTTGCAAGGAAAATTAATTCTCTTGAAGGCCCTCAAACTTGGTTTTTTACCTGAGTGTGAATTTAGATGGCTCTATGTTATGTTGCATCATAAAAAATTTAAGAATACCAGCTGGACCCCAAATCTGCTTAGAGTTTTTACTGAGTCTGTATTCTGTTGTTTACTTGATTACTGCCATTTATAAATTCAGTTTATGCAAAACAGAAAGATCTTAAAACAAAAAGCAAATGTACTTAATGGTCCTTACAATTTTTTGCATGAGAGTTTGCACGAGAAGCACATATGTTTTAGTGATTGTTAAAGAAAATATCATTTATATTAAGTAGGTTCAAATGTTTTTAATCTACTTGCATGACACTATTTATGGTATCTTACAAAAGTTGTTCATATATAACGATCATCACATTTTCTGAATTGAGGCCGTGTTTAGGTGCTAAGGGAGTTTACCTTTTTTAATTAGAAGGTTGAGAAAATTTCATAGACATAAATACAGACAAAACAGACATTATAGTGGTGATGTAGCAATCATTACGGCAATGGAAAAGGAGTATAATTCCTAGTCTAAAACTTTAAATATATTCTTAGGGGTCAGATTTTAATGAATATTTTACCTGTAATAACTGCCTATTTTGTTATAATAAAATATATATATAACAATATAGTTAGCAATATAGTTAACCAGTTAAATTTTGAAATAAAAATATCTAGTATTTTAAAGTTCACATACCTACGGTGTCTAAGAAAAAGATATATTTTAAATTCAGGTTTATTTGAAATAACTAAACATAAAATTAGATATAAACAAAAAAACCTTCCAGTTAGTAAAAAAAAAAAAAAAAGTTCTTTTTTTGCCATAATGTTCTTCCTATATAAAAAAAATCTCATAAATGTGGGCATTTTATTTACATTGTCTTTTAGTTTTTGCTAAATATTTTTGTGTAGTTGCTTATGTATCTGCCCACTAATGGTGGTACTTACTGGGCCATATTGTCCTCTCTCAGTTAGGACACGTACTTGGCAATCTTTGTATCTGCATAGAATGCTGCGCTCAAAGGACCTTTGAAATTGTTTCATGTAGTTGAATTTTTTATGTGAATGAAAACTTCTATTGTTTCAATTATAAAAAAGCAGTGTAGGTGTAATTGCCTAGTTTCCATTGAATGGAGGTTTGGAATTCATACTTCTCATTAGTCTCTTTTTTAGGCACTTCTTACACCCACCTTAATGTGACCTTAGATGCACTGATTCCAAGAACACTCTGCAGTTGATATGATTTATCTGATGCTCAGAGAGATGAATTACATGTTGTTAGTCACACAGCTATTTAGTGACAACCTTGATTGAAATTCAGTTGTCCAGGGTCCTGATATATTATCCATACTTCCTCACTGTCTAATGTTAGCTGGTGATGTTTTATTCTTACAAAGAATATGTAGCTTCTCAGCAGTATATTGGGTCTTATATCCTGTTTCATGATGTGTGACTCAAAGTGGGAACATGGCAAAAAAGAAACAAGATATAAATGTAACATATGATATATGGTGGAGCTGGTCATACATTTTCTAGAAAAATCTCAATTTGTGCACAGGCCATGGTTAGTAGTTAAATGTTAAAGGGTAGAAGTGTCACTTTATTTAAATATATGCAAAATTTCTTTTTCTATTATTGCTCTTTTTATTTGTACAATGCAGTCACATTCTGCTTCCCAGATATCTTGCTCTAGAGCTGTATTCTTATGTCTCCAAAACCATATTTCTCAAACTGAAATTTCTTCTGTGACAGACACTGGGTTGCTTAGTTGCTTACTATGATCCTTTTTTTTTTTTTAATCTTCCTTGGTTAGACTGTACCTCATACATATATATATGTATGTATGCATTTTTTTTTCAGAATGCCAATCGTCCAAGAAAAAGATTTCATTTTCTAGTCTCCTGTAAAGTTAGATTTGGCTCTGTGACTTAGTTCTAGGTAAACAAAATACCAATAGAAGCTGTTAGATAGGACTTTCAGGAAGTCTGGCTAAAGGAGGAAAAGAAAGCTAGGCAAGGCATTTTATGTTCACTCCTCTTTCTACTTTCTATTAATCTTCGTAATATCATTTGTCCCTCTATAGAATCCATTGTCAACACAGCAGTTATATTGACTTTTACAAATGTGAATCAGATGATCATCTCACTCCCCTTTTAACTACCTTCAATAGTTTTCAATCACAGCTAGGTTAAAATTCAAATGCCTTAGCCTATTAAATAAAGCCTATGTACCCTCTCCTTATCTCCCAGTATTCTTACTAGTCTTTCATTTTCCTAATTCACTAGGCTTTAGAACTTTTTCAGGTTTTTAAATGTGCCAAAATCCTCTCTATTCACCTGGCCTTAATCTTTCCTGGATCTCTGTACAGGCTGGTTCCCTATTGTCAAAATCTTCTCTTTAGAGAGAACTTCCCTAACTGCCCAATCTAAAGAAACCACCTAGCCACTCTCCTATTACAGTATTTTAATTGTCTATGTAGTTTGATGTTCTTTATGTAGTGTAGTACTTTATAATTAGTTTATTCACTGCCTTCTGTCACAGGAGCAAAGGTCTTGGCCATTCTATTCTCTGTTGAGTATTAGACTCTGGTGAGCACTCAATAAGCTTTTGTCAACAGGATGTGTGAATGAACTTCCGTGTGGTTTGATATGGCACTCATCATTTTCTACCTAAAGTTCATAGTTAGGCATATGTATTTCTCACCAATTCTGTTAAGGTATAAACTCCAACTTGAAGCCATATTCCACGTCCGTTTCATTTTTTAGGATGCCAGTTTTAAAGTAATGGATTGCCTTTACGCCTTGAGACGTATCCCAAAGTTGTTATCAGTTGGTATAAGAGAAAAACATTCTGTTGCTTTATTTTAATATTTTCCAATTTATTCATACTGTCATTTACTTCACTCTCTTAGGAACTCTTTCCAGTATGTTAAATGAATGCCCTCCCAATATAGCTCCCACTCGTTATATATGTATCTTTGAATAAAAAAAGATGATATTATATGTGTTTAATTTACATAAATTCTATTATGTTAAATATATTTCCATTTCTTATTTTTAATACTCAGAGCTATGCTTGTGGAGTCTATCCATATTACTTTAAATGAATCTAATGAATTAACTTCATAGCGTTACATAATATTCCATTGTAGGCAAATATCATATTATAATTCATTTATCTAGTGTTAACTAATTTATGTTTAATCTTTTTGTACCATCATATCTAAAATTTCATATCTAAAGTTTTTTATAGAAGTCCTATACTGAACAAATTATAAGGGAAAGATGATGGATTTATAGCATCAAAATAAAGATTTGTGCTCAATAAAGAAGACCATCATAATAACGAGTTAATTGAAGGGTAAGACTAGAAAAGGATATTTGTAATATTCACCATCTACAACAAAATCATAGCTATAATACGCCAGAAATTTCTGCACCTCATAGAAACTCAAAAAAAAAAAAAAGGGTACAGGATGTGTGTAAGGAACTTTCTTGTCTTAGTTTTTCCCGTATTTTCTACCTAACACATTGGCATTCCTTTATGTTTCATATGTAAGACACACACACATATCACTCTAACTGAGCTAAAATGTTGAGGTGTATATCAATAAATGACATTATTAGTCTCTTGAATACATGCAAGCATAAGTAAATCAAGTCTCTTATAGATGAATAGGGATAAGTCATCTTTAACTCAGCGTAAGTAGATATTACATTCAGATCTATCCCATAGAAAAATTAAAAGTTAAAAATTTGGTGTAAAATACCACTGAATTCCACATTATCATTAATATAATATCCACCTAGAAATGTACATTTTATAAATGTTATTAAAGAGAGAAAAATATCCTTGAAAATTTTATTTTCCTAAAATGAAAACTCATATTTATGTATTTACTTTGTTATTCACAATACATAATGCTGTGCATGATTTAACATAACTTTTACTGCATATCATTTTGTAAAACAAAAATATTTAGTTTCTGTTTGGTCTTTTTTCTTTGGTGTGTTTGCCTTGATATTCAGCACATTTTAATTTTATTATTCGATATTGCATTGTATTTTCTAATCTTCTAAATGGCATTTTTAAAACAGGATATTCCTTTGTGTTTTATTCCTGGCCCCTCGACCTTGCCTCTTGTGATCCATCACTGCTGGGCGCTCCTGCACAGATGACACACGACAACATGCCGTGGCAGGGTGGCACTTGGAACAAGTCTTCAAGTGACAGAGTTGATTGTAAGTTATTGGATCTTCCCTTCCCTCCTGGCAATGCAAGGTTTGCTATTAAGAAAGTTAGAGAAAAAAATATTAAGCAGTAAGACGGAAAGAAAAATAGCTTTATCATCAACCACAAAAAAATGCCCAATTTTTAAGGGAATGCATTTATATAAACAAAAAAACTAAGACATCAACAGGTAATAGAACAGGCCATTAACCTTGGGATATATCTTGTGTGATATTTTGAAGTTAATTTCAAAATCATTAACAGTTCATTTTTCTACCAACCTTCAAAATCTAAACTGCAGATAAACTTCAAAGCATTTTTTGAAGAAAATATATCATGTCTTTAAAAAAGAGTCTGAATCCTCAGGTCAGCAGTAAAGTAAAAGAAATTACATCTGAAGCAAGACCCAAACGGAGGTCACCAGCAATTTCATAAAATTAACTACAAATACTATAAACAATCAGTCACGGAATTTCAAGGAAATACTGCTTACCTAATATGGTGACCCCTGAAGTGACATTGTAGACCTAAATGACACTTTATTTTCAGAAATAGGACCCAAACAGCATGTCTGTATTTCAGCGGAAAAAAAATAAGGCATTCTAAAATCAAATAGAGCCAACTAAATGTAATTTAATGGTAAGTCAAAACTGTCTCCCTAAAGCAGAGTCAGATCTCCTTAGCTAATAGTTTACACTGTATACCTCAACTTTATTATTAATTTTTAAAATGTATTTTTATTTATTTTTTGAATAGGTATTGGTACTCATAGCACAAAATTGAAAATCTCCCAAAAGGTTTCTGGAAAGTTAATCTCCTTCCCAATCCTTCCTCAAGCAACATAATTCCCCTACCACAGGCAACCTCTGATACTGCTTTTCGTGTTTCCTTCCAAAGAAATTCTAACTCACACAGCAGGATAAGGGTCCATGGCACCACAAGTCAGCACTGTGCAATTCAGGGACATCATTCATATAGATCATGATGTAAATTACGCTCCTGAAGTGGTACCGCAGAGGAGCGCTGCTATCAACAACACAAACATTTACACAGATAGTAGTATAAACTTCATCCTCTTCTGCATTAATTTTTTTCCCACTTACAATATTACGGGCACAAATTTTTAGCAGTACGTGTAAAGTAAACATTATTTTTTGGTAGCTTCATGGTGTTCAATTTATGGTTATAATGTAAAATATTTAACCAACATTTATTTATTCTAATTGACAAAAATTAAATATATTTATGGTGTGTATGATATTTATATATATATATATAAGCACACACATACATACATTGTACAATGTATAAATGAGGCTCATTAATGTGCATTATGTCACATCCTTATCTTTTGTTGCAGTAGGAACATCTAAAATCTACTCTCTTAGCAATTTTCAAGAACACAATATATTGTTATAAACTATTATTACCACGACATACAACGAATCTCTTGAACTTATTTCTCCTGTTTAGCTGAAATTTTGTATACATTGATCAGTATCTCCCCAATTTTCCCACTCCCCCAATGTTTGGTAACCACCATTCTACTCTAACCAACTTTTATTAATGAGTTGGATATTTGATATTTAAAGCAATGCTTACTGAGACTGGGTGGCTTAAAAAAATGCTGCAATAAATATCATATACACATTTAATTGTACTTTTACTGTATTGGTATACCCATGAGATAAATTCCAAGCATTAGAATTTCTGTGTCAAAGAGTATATGCATTCTAATTTTGAAACTTATTGCCAAATTTTTCTTAATAGAGTTCACTAATGTATATTTCCACTGACCTACAGTGTAACATTTTCATGTTTTACCCTCAATCTGATAGGTAAAATCATAAATCTTGATACATTTTTAAATAAAACTGCATACTAATATATCCATGAAGCTCAACAAAAGCAAGCTCCCTAAAAGCAAGAAAAATAAAGATAGGCGTATGTGTATATAAAGAATTATACTTTAAATTACAAAATTTTACCAAAAACATAAATTGTACATATTAAATATATGTAGTTAAATATACATCAATTATACCTCAATAAAACTATCAAAATTTTAAAAAATAAGAATGAAAATTTTGTATAATGGTTATCTTCAATATTTATGAAAGAGGACTTACTCTGTTTGGCTGGTGTAGGATGGCCTTGGTTCTATCCATATGTGCTTCTCATCCCTTTAGCTACCTATATTGGGCATGTTTTCATCATGAATAAGCAATAGCAAAAGAAAGCCTTTTCAAGCTTCCGCTTGCATGCTCATTTCTAACATTCTAATTGATAATTAAAGAAAGTCAAATGGTTGGGAAAGAACACCTCACTACAATAGAGCCAAGAAAAGAATGAACAAAACATACTACTCACTTATTTTGATGCTGACATTATTGTACAAATATTAAAACTGTGATATGAAGTGGGAGAATGTTTGTGCAAAAGTCTAATATTTAATTTGTATTAATTCAAAAACACGGTGATATGTGATATATAGACACAGAGTATACAAATTGCATTTTTTTATGAAACTAAAAATTGAAAAAAAAATCACTCTGTCTACTCTAAATGAACAAATAATAAAATTTTAACTTTTATTTCTTTCTCTTAGATAAAATGAAAAATTAAAATGTTTAAGACTATATTTTCTTTTCTGAAAAATACCTGTTGAATACTTTTGGACATTTTTCTATTGAGATGCTTATTTTTTCTTAATTGAGTTACCTTGCATAAAGATTTATATTAATCTTAGGATAACAGTCTTTTTCCTTTGAGTTCCAAATATGTTTTTTTCTCATGGTATTGTTTTCATTTTGACTTTGTGGGGTTTTTATTTTATAAAATATTTTAATTTTATGAAATGTTATTTTTGTAATTGATGGTTTTTGAATTTGTGTCATATATAGGTGTCTTTTATAAATTTAGACAATAAAGAAAAACATCTTAATTTTTACACTTTTTTATGACTTATTTTTCACTTTGAAATATTTTCTTCATTTTTTTTTTTGATTAGGTCTGTTGTAAGGATCTAATTTTATTATTTTTTTCATATTTCTATTTTTTAGTCCCCAAATTTACGGAATTGTATATACTTTCCTGATATTAACGTGATACTTTTAAATATATTTTAAAATACTTTTAAATATATTTTAGATGTATTTTTTAATACATTTGAGACTATTTACAGACTTTCTTTTTTCCATTGATATTTTTGACTACTCATATACCATACAAAAATATTATCATGAATTTGTAATTTTGTACATGATGACAACCTATTCTTACTACCATTTTTTTAGAAATATAATTTTTTCTCTTGCTTCTTTATTTTTCACATGAACTTTGTAATTAACTTCTGTACTTTCCTGCTCTCTCCAATCCTATTGTTTATATTAGGAATATGATAATTCACAAAGTAACTTAACAGAAGGGGAATCATTATGATGTTAACATTTTCCATTAATATTTGGATGTTCTTTTATGTACCTTACCACCATTTAAAAAAATCTTTCTATAGACCACCCACATTTTTTGTGAAATTTAATCCTAGTTGTTTTTGTTATTTTTAATACCTTTTTTTGAAAGGATATTTTTGAATCACATTGTATATATGAGATACCATTCTAGGCATCAGTAGAGTTCTTTAATTAAAACAGAAAATAGACTTCTGATAATCAGGGCTCTACTCTTTTTAGCATACCACACCTCATCACTTTTATACAAAGAAGAGCGAATATTATTATTTCTATATTGATAGCTTTTTTAGAAGTAACAATTAAGTCATCATTTAATTATCTAAATTAATGAAGCACTGTTTAGATACTCATCTTTCATGGTAAGCATAATTCCAATGACAACTTATGAAAGGAGATTTCCCAGTACAGAGTCAAGCAAGGGAAGGAACTTCAATTGGTGAAAGCAAAGAGGATCAGAAATAGAAAGGAAAAACAAAAAAGGAGGAAAAAGTTAACTAATTATCCAATGAGAATTTACCTTGATTTTTTTTTAATGTAGGCAGAAAATTATTAGAAAAATATGTAGTCCTTCCTCAACTCTATATACAAAATAATCATATAATCAGAATACTAAAAGTAATGATTCCAGCTCAAATCCAGGAAGCAAAATTGTATGCCCTCCTGAAATAAAATGAGATTTAGTTTCAATTAAAATATAGTGATCACTTAATAATGTGTCAACTACACATGCCTCTCACCTCTAATTCTCATAGTAATTCTTTTAAAAAGATATCTCAACAGTTTAGGAAACTGAGAATCAAAGGAATTAAGTATTGTATCTAAGGACATCCAGCTTAGAGATGATGAACTAGCTGTACCACAGCTAGATTTTATTATGTTCTATAATAATATACTTGCTTTATCATACATTTATTCATCTATTCATATGTCTATCAATTCATTTATTTTGTAGCTTTTTGCATGTATATCAGCACATCTTGCAAAATCCTTCACTGTGCATAGTTAGAAATCAATATTTGTTAGAAATCAATATTTATTCATGCCTCATTCTCTTCTCTTGAACATGTAATGAAGTAACTATACCATTCAATGAGTATAACCTTAACGTCCCATAAGATATGGAACATTATCATCATCCAGAAAACTTTCTTGTTTTTCTTTCAAGTCGATCCTCACCCCCAGACGAAATCACTGCCTGACTTTTTCCTATTCTAGAATTTCATATGAATGAAAGTATACACTCTGTATTCTGCTGTGTAGCACTTTTTTCCATTCAGCATGAAACTTTTCAAGATGCATGCATGTTGTGTGTGTTTTCATAGGTCCTGTTTCTTACTGAGTGTTATTGTATTTTATATATATGTATGTGTATGTATATATATATGCACATACACACACACAGAGAATAAATATATCATTTGTTTATGCATTTTTCTATGGATGAACAACTGGGATGTTTCTACTTTTTATTTATTATGATTAAAGGTGCTATGAAAAATTTTGTAAAACTTATTTTTGAGGATAAATGTTTGCACTTTCTTGATAAATATCTATGATTAGAATTGTTTGGTGATAGTGTCATCATAAAAGATTGTACCATGTTACATTCCCACCAATAATGGATCTGGGAAAACCCAGAGTAGTACAATGTAGAGTAACAATTACAACTGCCAACCTATGTACATCTTTTCCAAGTCCAGAAGCCTAAATTGACTCTCATTGTTAAATTAATGACTTTCCCAAAAATCCTATATAGTTGTTGATATCCATGTTTCGATATCCTTGCAGAAGAATTTCTGTGAACCCGTCCATGCCCTAAGGCCACAAAGCCAGAGAGAGAAAACTATTTCTTGATGTCTCTTGCCCACTGGTTGGTTCTCAGTAGGCTGAGATTTTGTATTTTGCTTCCTCGGGGATAGTTAACAATGCTTGAAGGCATTTTTGAGTTTCATAATTTGAAGGAAGGTGCTACTAGCATCTAATCGCTAGAGAACATGGATACTGATAAAATCCTACAAAGAATAGGACAGCTTCCAATATGTGAATAGTGCAGAATTTGAGAAATCCTACTTTAGAATGAGGATTGTTTCTTCCTAACTTCCTGTCTCAACATGTCCTCTTCTCAGAAAAATTGACATTGAAAACATTTACAGTTTCAGGGACTCATCCTCACCCCCACACACATACTATCAAACACTGGAGGAAATCACAGTTTGGTTTCAATTTTTAATCCTCGGGAAACAAATTACTTCAGAAACATTTCAACATCTGTACTTTTGATGTTGTTCTGAATGCACCAATAGCTGCATTGAGTTCCTTTTAAACATTCTCTTCTCCCATGTGAAATAAAGAACGCCCCCTTCAATCTCTCTGCAGCTCCCTTTGTTTTAGCTCATCTTCTACTGCAAACAGTTGCTAAAAAATAACACAAACAATCTTGCAAGTTCAAGCATCTTTGTTTCATAAGGCCATCCATATTTACATAAAGCTGAAGAACATTTCTCTTTCTTGTAACATTGTGAACACATTCTTCCCCTAATTCAGCTCTCAAAATGAAAGAATTGGGCACAATAATAGAAAGACATTCAGAAAACTAAAAGTGCAGAAATTCTTAGCTTGTCTTATTTACTCCATTAAAATAGTTACTGCATGGATTTTTTTTCCCCCAAAGCACGTAAATCTTGCTCACAATCATATAAATAGATTCCTCAAGTGGTTTTTGTAAGAAAAAAAGACGAGTGCATCCCAAAATGAGTTTGGGATCCTTGCTTTTTCAGAACCAGGACTGTTTGCAACTGCACTGTAATCTGTGCTGAGTCCTCATCATACTCAATTTTGTCAATCTGTCTTTGGTTGGTGAGAAAGAGTGCTTTGACTAGAAACAGGTGTGCCAGCCATACTCTGCTGTCAAACAGACATTCTGATTCTCCATGGCCAGTACTCTTTAGGAAAACAAGTGGGCTAGGTATGCAAAAATGAACTTGCAACTCAGAGGCTGCATACTGAATAGTTTCCATCAGAAACATTGATCAGGCACTAAACAGGCGGATGCGTGTCCTTTTAGCTGAAAATCTGTCTCTCTAGTTTACTTAAAAATCTACATTGAGGCATTTAGTCTCTGCTGCTGAGAATGAATCAAATTTTTTTACAGGCTGTATATCTAAAATCTCTTCTTAATCCCTAATTTTGACTTCTGATGTATGTGAAAATTTCTTAATGAAACTAATTTCAGCCTTCTTTATTCCATCTACCGTCACTCATTTTTCTGAGCTCTGCCTTTCTGATTCCAGTTTGATAACTTGAATCCAACTATTCATCTTGATTGTGTGTTTGAAAATTTATCCTGGAATTTCAAACCCTAGTGCATAACCTGTTTTCCATTAATCATGACTAAGCAAGAAAACCACTAGCATCTTTCCCCAAAATTGCTATTTTAATTTTGAGGTCAAGATTCTTTTGTTGCATAGGTTGCTGATATTACTTTCACAATTGGATTGATTATATATCATTCAAGAATAAAGAAATTAATGTGGTTATTAATAAATATATCATTATTTTTTTCAATCTCTTAGGAAAGTAAGGAGCAAAAGGGTAATTCAGTTTTAGATACTGTCAATTTATATTAGATCTAGTTGTTTTTAAATTGCTTTGTTTTATTATGATTCACAATCAATTAAGAAGTACTGACATGGGAAATTGATACTGAATGTGGAAATAGTACAGCTTTTTCTCACTTTAAGTGTTTTTTTCTAAAATTTTGTATCAGAAAAGAATTGACATTACTCACTGTGTGTTTCTAATCTCCTTGGAGGATGGCAACTTGATTACCAACTCTCAGTCTTCACTTGTAATTTATAATTTGACAGAAGAGTCAGTGAAAATTAAAAGAAGTATTAACAATAGATTCCTTTTTACAAAAGAAAAGGCAATACTTTACACAGAAAGGATGATACCTAAGACACTAAATATTTTAAGCAACAGATCTCTAACATGAGACATTTTTCCCTAGAGTAACAGAAATTCCTGACCAGACAGGATAATAATGAACTTCAGATAGAAGACTCGAGGGAGTCTAAAATTAACTGCACATAATTCTTACACCTGAACTCAATCTCAGCCGTTAATTAATAAAATATTAAAGGCCTTTTAACAAAGAATATTAGCAGAAGTATCTAAGAGAAATAAACAACATTTATTTATAATGGTTTTTAATGTATTTTTTATATACTAGAATTCCAAACATAAAGTGAATTCATTATACTTAATGTTAAATATCTAGTAATTCACCCTGTGGGAATATAAATTAAAGGTCTGATGTATATTATGTGCATAGATTTTGTCTATGGAAAAATATTCACAAAATCAAAAAAGATCCTAAAATACACAGAATAATAATTACTATTATGAATAGCTAACAATTAATAATTGCTTACTTCATGTCTGGCAATGTTCTAAATGCTTCAAGTGTATTCATATCCACTTTTCACCAGAACCCTTCTGTGCAGGAATAATTACTACATATATTTTACGAGTTAGGATAGTGAATTGCAAAGATGTGGCAACAACCCAAGTGCACATCAATACATGAGTGGATTGATAAAATGTGGTATATATATATACCATGGAGTTCTACTCAGCCACAAAAAACAATGATGATATAGCACCTCTTGTATTATGTTGGATAGAGCTGGAACCCATTTTGCTAAGTGAAGCATCACAAGAATGGAAAAACAAACACTACATGTACTCA
>CAUYSK010005096.1:0-28712 GCA_963575035.1 Avahi laniger | reverse complement strand
ATTTTTCAGTGTGTGCCAGCTCACATCTGTACTCCCAGCACTTTGAGAGGCTGAGACAGGAGGATTGCTTAAGGCTAGGAGTTCAAGACCAGCCTGGGCAACATAGTGAGACCCTGTCTATAAAATAATTTTTAAAATTAGACAGGCATGGTGGCATGCCCCTGTAGTCCCAACTATTCAGGAGGCTGAGATGGGAGGATTATTTGAGCCCAGGAGGTTGATTCTGCAATGAGCTATGTCTAGCCACTGCACTCCAGGTGATAGAGCGAGACCCGGTCTCTCTAAAAATAAAAAAACAAAAATCAAAAAAACCCCAAGATTTTATATATAAATATGTATATATTATAAAATAATAACAAAAAGGCTTGCAAAAAGCATTTGATCAAATTTATTACCCATAAGGTCTTTAACAATTAAGAATAGAAGAAACTTCCTGAACCTGATAAAGAGTTATTACCAGAAAATTACAAAAACATCTTTTTCAATGATAAAATGTTAGAAACATTCTCCTTAAAAATATCTGGCACAAGATATCTTGGCAATCATCACCAATATTCAACAATTATACTTGCCAAAGCAATAAAACAAGAAAAAGAATAAGGAAAACTACATGAAAGGAAGAGATAAAACTGACACTAATTTAGATGCTAAGAGTTTTTACTTAAATACTCAGCTGAAAAATACACATGGCGAGAAATATGATCAATATAGAAAAATCAAGTTTTCCTATAGGACAGTAATTAGAAAACTCAGAAGAAAAAAAAGATTCTAAGAGCAATAAAACCATAACACATCTAGAAAAGAACCTAATAAATGCCAACCTAGTTGATGACTATTTTAAAAGTTTTCTACAGAAGAAAATAATGGTAATAGGATATGTATAGTCAATACTAATAAAATAGTTTTCCAAAGTGGTAGCACAAATTTATACCACCTTGTAGTATAAGAGAGGGCCAATTTCTCTCCAGTACTGTACTTGGTATTGCCTTAATGGTTTTAGTTTTCATGTCTTTGATGACTAATGAGATTGAAACTTTGTTTTTTAACTTTCATGGAACTGTCTTTTCTACTTGAGATGAGATAGGATTCAGTATTTTCTAACAAACATGTATTATAACCATTTATTTAAAAGACCAGCTTTTCCCTCCTACATTGCAGCATCACCTTTTCTGAAAATCAATTTACCATACATGTGATTCTATTTCTGAACTCTGTTCTATTCTTCTGGTCTACTTGTTTATACTTGAACAAATTTCATATTGTTTTAATTGTGATAACTTCATGGAAAGTCTTCAAATTTAGTAGCATAAGTCTTCCAAATTTATTCTTCTTCAACACTGTCATTTTATGCCCTTTTAATTTTTATATACACTTTTTAAAACTAGATTGTCCATTTTTTAAAAAATGCCTTCTGGAATCTCAATTAGGGTTATGTTTTGTTTAATGATAAAGGAAGAGAAAATTAATATCTTTAATACATTGAGTCATTCAATATATTTATTAAGATTGTCCTTGATTTCTGTCTAAAGAAATTTAGAAAAATATATTCTGTTGATTTATTCTTCAGCATTTAATATTTTTCATACTATTGTAAATACTATGTTTTTCTATTTCATTTTTAGTTCATTGCATTATATGGTGATATTATTGAACATGTATCTAATGACCTTGCTAAATTTACTTATTAATTGTAATAGTTTATCTATAGAATATTTTAGATTTTATATATAAGCAACTATGGGTTTAAGTTTTCTTTTTCAATTCTTATGCAATTTATTTTTATTTTATTTTATTTTTTGCTTTATTGAACTGAATTCAATTTATTGAATTGAAGTAGTTATAGTGGCAATCTTGTCCTCGAACTCAAGGGAAATCTTGCAATATTTTATTGTCAAGTTTGATGATGGCTATTGCAGGATTTTTGTGATTATTCTTTATCGGATTAAAGAAATTCTATTTCTCTACTGCTGATTTTGTAACAGTTCTAATGATAAACAAACATTAGGTTTTTATTAAAGGCCTCTTATGAATCTAATTAATCATATGATTTTTCTTCTTTATTTAGTTAATGGTAAATTACTGTAATTAATTTTTCAATATTATGCCAAACTTGTATTCCTGGAGTTAACCAACTTGGTTGTGATTATCATTTTTGTATCTACCAGATTCAATCAATTTACTAAGATTTTGCTCAGAATTTTCACATCTATGTTCATAAGGAAAATTACCATGTAATTTTTGTTGATATCAATGTTATGCTAACCTCACAAAATGAATGGAGGAGTACATACTGTTTTTTATTCTCTGGAGGACTTATGTAAGTTTGTTGTTATTTGTTCTTTAAATATTTGAAAAGATTAACTATTTATGTCCTCTGGGCTTGGAGATTTTCATTATGGATTCAATTTCTTTAATAGATACGGGACTACTTGGATTTTTAATTTCTTTTTGTTTTAGTTTTGTTGGATTGTGATTTTCAATACATTTTCCCAATTCACCTAAATTTTTAAATTTATGGATTAAATGTCCATGTTTATCACAGAATTCTAACCAAGTCATAAGTAATTTTTACTTGACAGGAATACAATAGCAGTATCTACAATCATAAATGGATTCAGTAACCTAATACAGATTAATGATAGAAGTCCAATAAATCATTTTTCTGCTTTGCTTAAATACGCAAGCCTGTTGCCTTCTCCTATCACTGACACAACAATAATGAATCAATGTGGCACCACCATCAAAGCAAACAAGAGCAAATTTAACTCAAAATCAGATACGAAGATGTTTAGGTATATGTAGGCACCGTTCATTCACCTAATCATCATTATGCATCCTGCTTTTAGACACGTTGGCACAATAGGATCCTACTCCTTCATTAACTACTGAACTCCTCCCAGCATGACAGACTGGGGCTTTCCAGTTTCCATACTACACAGTAAATTCAAAATGTGGTGCCTGCAGAGTAATCTGTTGAATTGGGGAAAGATTTTTATTCAGTATCAATAGAGGAACAGAGCTTAAGGAGGCAAAATCAATTCACAAGCAACTCTGAGTTTTAATAAGTATCCAAACATTCAGCTCTTGGGTATAGACTACTATAATCATATGCATCCCTGGAATCTGCAACCAGGATGACTGTTATACCCACCAACTCCTTTCTCCAGTGGCTTTAAATGTAATAGTCGACCCAGGTAGTTTGGCTTATATTTCACATTGGTCTTAAGTTATTTACCTCAGCACATTGTTTCCTCATTTCTGCACCATGTCTTCATCCATGCCACAGTTAGTTATAAGTTGATTATTTGCAATAATGATTAGAGATCTTTTCCAGAGATTTAGTTTTCTTGAAAATGAAAGAAAAAGTTAATATAAACCATAAAGTAATTCCTAAAATCAATTCTTCCATAGGCATCTATGACAATGGCTGTTTTTAAAATTGAAGTCATGTATAGTAACTCTATTATTTTCTTCTTCATCAAATTAATGTGTCTTGATGTAAAGCATATCTCAATAATGCTGTTTAAAAACTAGTGTGTCTTGGATATTTGTGCAATGTACCCTAGAAGGTAAAAATATAATTTTCATGATAAAATATTATGAGAATATTTCCAATGAAACTATAATGATTTTTTTTATTTTACTTAAAACCAGTAGGATTCTAATTGTTCTGTTCTTCACATTTTTCTAGTTCCAGAGACAGGTGTGTGTGTGTAGTTACCTAGACAATTTCTAGAGTAACTATCAGAATTACCGAGAAACCATGAAAGTTGAAAGAAGACTTCTCATCTATCATAGACAATAAACCTTAGTGCATAAAATGGTCTTGGGATCTCTTAGGCCTATAAATTGTTTTTTAAAAATCATTTCACCTCTGCCCTCCTGCAAAACAAAACAAAACAAACAAAAAATGCTCTTCCTCTCTGAGGCACATATTTTATTTCTATGTTACCCTTAGCCTCTTCTTGTTATTGTCACCAGAGGCTCTTCTGATTATACCTGTCCAATCTTCTCTTAAATTCATCCAGGATTTGGGGATCCAACTCATTGTCTTCCCTATATCCTTGGAGTTATTTTCTATTGTATTTTCTCTCTATAATTACAAATAATTTCTTACATCAATTACTGTGAGGATTAAAGCTAGCAATTATAACATTTTTATTATCTTTTAAAGGTTCCAAATTTTATTCACATCCATTATATAACGTGGCTTTCATAACAATCTCATTTTCTCTTTTTTTCTTTTTGTTTTAAAGAGAAAGAAACATGCTCAGAGATGTATAACTTTTCCCCAAAGTTTCACAGCTTGGACTCAGCCCTGTCTACATTTGAACCCAGGTCTAGCTGCCAAGAGTGCATCTGTTCCTTTTTAACATGAGTATTTAGAACTCAAACATCTTCAGAAAATGATGCTACACAGTTGAATAACAATCAATTTACCTTTTTGTCCGTCTGGTCATGTCACTTGATTTGAGTTTTTCTATTTAGTTTTCTTCTCTCTCTACTTGATTTGGGAAAGGCAATGAGATTTAGAGAGTCATGATTTACATGTTTAAAATGGTGTAACTTTGAACGTTTTCAGACACAGCATATAATCACAGGTCCAGTGATAAAGAAAGAAATTTTAGTGGTTCAGATAAGCCTCTGACCTGTCCAGTTATTATGCAAGTAGTCTTTTAACATTTACTTTGTATGTCCACCGAACTTTGAGACCATGCTATGACTAAAAAAACATGACCTCTCCTTCAAAAAGCTGATTTCGAAGCTTATAGACTGCATTCCATTTGAGCAATAAAGGCATTTAGCAGTCAAGGGCTTTGCCTTGTTAACCACACATCTGTTGTGTCTCTCTCTGTGCCCTGTACAGAGTAGTCATTTGTTAAAATTTATTAAATTGATTAATTAATACAGCACTGCTAAAGTGTGTTCTGGGGATCTGTGAGTTCCTTTCTTGGGGTGCATAAAGTAAAACTATTTTACTAATACTAAAACATTTTTGCCAAGTTTGCTCCCATTCTCATACTAGTGTACAGTGAATTTTCCAGAAGTTACATGACACGTGATGATGTCAGCACTCTGCCGGCCAGCAAAATGTGTGTTTGCGCATTGCTGCATTTTTAAAATGATTCAGTTTTAATCATTAACAGTGTAAATGTTGATACATATAACCCACCTAAACTAAAGCTCTCTGGGGCCCTGAGCATTTTTGAGAAAGCAAGGGATCCTGAGATCCAAAACTGTAAGGATTGCTGAATTAAAAATTTAAATATCTTTCAAAGGTGATACAGAAATTGAGTCTTCACTTTCTAATTCCAATTCATTACTCTTGTACTTTGGACTCAAATGTTAAGCCAATTATGTCTTACTCTCCACTCCCCAACAATTCTTTTATTTTATTAAGGAAAACTATTTTGCATAGGTGGTTCTACATCTGTTAGGATCAATATAGTTTTAGTACTGTGTGATGAGTTGCAATACCAATAAATAAAATCCGCTCTTGAACTTTTGTCCTTCATTCCAGTGTTTTTTTTTTTTTTTTTTTTTAGGTAAAGAATGTTATATTTGCTTGGGCACCAAATAGCTCTCAGCTAGCACTATTCTGATAAGCTAAAATTAAATGGATCTCAGTGTGCTAGGATTTCACAGGGTCTATATGAGACTTTCAAAATGAATGGGGATAAGCTAAGCAAAACCTTACTAAGGGACCCATCAAACTGAATACATTTGAAAAATAATGAGAAGTACTTGTCAGATGCATAATGTGTACAGCAGCTTGATGAAATCACTTTGCCATTTTTCTGTCTACAGATTTTTTTTTTCCCGTTGGGCATTTGTAAGTGAAAAAAAGCATTCAATTCCTCTTGGATACATAAGTGACTCTTTTCTGCTTAACGGCTGAGCACGACAGTCCGTGTCGTGATAGCAGAATCCATCCCATAAGGATTCTGCTTTCTTTTATTTTTCCCAAATGTGTATCACTGTGAAATCTTTTTATGTTAAAGTGGCAGATACAGAAATACCTGAAGATCTCCAGATTTTCATATGATTTGTCTACCTTCCAAATGAGTTTTGTCTCATTCAAGAATGGTTCAAAAATTATAAAGAAGCACTCAGCATTTTTCGGTCAGTTCTCAAATTTGATCCTAGTTTGGAATGACGAAAAATTCAAAACTTGTTACATTAGGAACAACATGTGGGGTGATGGATTTTTAATGTGATCAATGTAACCAGATAAATCAATGGAGACTTTTGCTGCCATTCAGTAAACTCAAGTTGTAAAGTTCATCAATTTTATAATAAAGAAATTGATGATCAAATATTTTCTCAAATCTTATGTGAATAAACAAAGGAATATGTATTAGTAACACCTAGAAGGGAAATACATAAATAGGTGACATATTTTTAAAATATTCTTTCAGCCAAAAATTGAACTAACCTTTGATGAGGAAGGAAGATCAAGCAAAGTAAAACTAAAAAACAAATAAACAAAAGCAGGTTGAAGCTCAACTTAAGCACCTCTTGTATACTCCTAGATAGAGCTGGAACGCATTCTACTAAGTGAGGTATCCCAAGAATGGAAAGACAAGCATCACATGTACTCACCATCAAATTGGTATTAACTGGTCAACACATAAGTGCACATATGAGAATAACATCTATTGGATGTTGGGCAGGGGGGAGGGGGGAGGGGGGAGGAGGGAGGAGGGGACGGGTATATGCATACACAAAGAGTGCAATGTGCACCACCCGAAGAATGGACATATTTGAAACTTGGACTTGGGGGGGGGTAAGGGCAACATACGTAACCTAAACATCTGTACCCCCATAATACGCTGAAATAAATAAAAAAAAAATATCAATTGATTACCAGAATGGCTAAAATGAAACAGATGGGAAATAGCTGGTGCCGGCAAGAATGGAGAGCTGTCAGAACTCTCACACCTTGCTGGTGTAAGTGTAAGTCGGTATAACCGCTAACTATTACAGCAAAGCTGCCTACGTGGCTCCTACGGCTCAGCAGTCCCTCTTGAAGGTGGTAGAGATGGGCACACATACGCTGACCAAAGACATAGCAGCACTGATCATAATAAACCCAAACTGCAAACTAACCAAAGCCCAGTAATAATAGAATGGGCAAAGAAATTGCGGTGTATTTACTTAATGGAAAACTATTATGTATAGCAATGAGAATGAATGAGCATCTACTACACATGGCAATTTGGAGGAATTAAACAAATACAATGTCGAGAAAGAAGCAACAGTAAATACTGTATGATTCCATTGATATCAAGTATTAAAACCAGTGGAACTAATCTTTGCCGTGAAAAGTTAGACAGTTCCCCTCGAGGGGTACAGTGGTTAGAAGGGGCCACCGAGAGAACTCCCAGTGTGTTGTTAATGCTCTGTTTCTTGATATTGGTGGGTTCAGTTTGTGAAAATTCATCAATCTGTTCTCTATTGTTTTGTGCCCTTTTCTATATGTGTATGTTGTTCAATCAAAAATGAAATTAACTTGTGGTCTTTGGGGATTCAAAATGAGTAATACTTCAGGCTCCAAGCCCACATAGATTCTCAGACCCACCAAAATTCTCTGGCCCTGTACTCCCAGAGGGATATTCTTTCTTTCTCCTCCACTTAGAACCAAGGTGGGATAATATAGGTTTCCCTGTTGTCTGCCTGTGCAAAGTGGCTTTCTATCCACCCCTGTCTTACCCGGTTGTGAATGCTATAACTTTCTTGGGTCCTGGTTCTATGTGGAGATATCACACCCTGTACAGACATAAAACCAAAGTTCAAAGCCACCTGAAATTGGTAGATGCACCTGGGTCAACTGTTGGCTTAAATGCTTACCTTCTAGTATTCTTCATTTCCAATTTAAAGGATTTTTCTGAGGTTAGGCGTGGTGGCTCATGCCTGTAACCCTAGCACTCTGGGAGGCCGAGATGGGAGGATCTCTTGAGGTCAGGAGTACAAGACCAGCCTAAAAAAAACCTGTCTCTATCAAAAATAGAAAAAATTAGCCAGGCGTGGTGGTGCATGCCTGCAGTCCCAGCTACTTGGGAAGCTGAGGCAGGAGGATTGCTTGAGCCCAGGAGTTTGAGGTTGCATGAGCTATGATCATGCCACTGTACTCCAGCCAGGGTGACAGAGCGAGACTATCTCAAAAGAAAAAGAAAAAAGGATTTAAAAAATTTTTTTCCTAAGCTCAGCCATTCATTCATAAGAGTAGTGTTAATATTTCATTTAGCACTGTTACCTATTTCATAAAGGAAATTTTAGATGTCTCACTGTAATATTCTTCTCCCAAAATTCTTTCTCCTATGTATTTAGGGCAAGAAGGGAGAGAAGAAAAGTGAGGGAGTGAGTCATAACCACTCAGTTTTGGTCATTATTACCTACACAGTTGGTATAATTTGGTGATGGTAGAGGTTGATGGTGCAAGAAGCTGGAAGATAAGAATTTAGTTCAGAGATAAAAAAGAATGAAATAGTATCTTTTGCAGCAACTTGGATGGAACTGGATGCCATTATGCTAAATGAAATAACTCAGGAATGGAAAACCAAATACCACATGTTCTCATGTACAAGTGGAAGCTAAGCTATGGGTGCATTTTCACACAGAGCGACATAATGGACATTGGATACTCGGGGAGGATGAAAAAATTGCCTATTGGGGACAATGTACAGTGTTGAGGTGATGGGTACACTAAAAGCCTAGACTTTAAAAAATAAAAAAGAATTTAGTTCAGAGAATAGTAAATTTTGACCTGATAAAATCTTCTTGATCTGTGTTTTTTTTTTTTTTTGAGACAGAGTCTCACTCTGTTGCCCTTGCTAGAGTGAGTGCCGTGGCATTAGTCTAGCTCACAGCAACCTCAGACTCCTGGGCTCAAGCGATCCTCCTGCCTCAGCCTCCCGAGTAGCTGGGACTACAAGCATGTGTCACCATGTCCGGCTAATTTTTTCTATATATTTTTAGTTGTCTGATTAATTTCTTTCTATTTTTAGTAGAGACGGGGTCTCGCTCTTGCTCAGGCTGGTTTCGAACTCCTGAGCACAAACAATCTGCCCACCTCGGCCTCCCAGAGAGCTAGGATTACAGGCGTTGAGCCACCGCGCCCGGCTTTGATCTGTGTTTTAATGGTCAGAGATCTTGTCTACAATATGGCAGAGGGGTTAGATTAACTATTTTCTAACTTTTTCTTTATTATGTAAAATTAGAAAAGTGATCTACAAAAAATCTTAGGATTGCATTGAATTTTATCTCCTTTATCTATTGTTAAACTAATAATTAAATTAAGAGTTATAAATGTTCTCTTTTTTATTCATGTGAAATTATATAGTCTATTACTATGACTTAGCGTTTTATAGTACTTGAAGCTGTTACTTTGCAGTGTCTATAAAAAAGATATTGTTCTTGTCTTCCAGAAATGGTAGTGATATAACTTAAGTTGAAATTTAACCATTGTCACTATGGCCCAGGCTGTTTGGGTATAATAGTATACTTTGCATATATTACCATATATGTCTCTCATTTACAGATTTTGATATACTTCCTCCAATGTGTGTCTGTTGATACGTGAATAATAATAAGGAATATAGAAATATAATCATAGCACAATGGAGTATGTTAAGAATTTAAATAAAAATAACTTTTTTTATCACTACAGTGTAAATGGCAGACACTAGAAGACCCATACAAAAGGAATTAATCAACCCAATTTTTAGCAACTCAGTAACGACCTTTCTCTCCCACACAATACAAACATTCCTCTCACAGTTCTAATGTCTTACATTCCATTATTTACCTGTTATTCCTGTGAGAGAGGGAGTCATGAAATTTCTGTTTCCATCATTTATAAACTCAGAATTTTGTGCTGTTTTATAAAGCCTACATACTTTTATGATATTTTGTTTTACTTCCTTTTCCCTTACTGTTTCCTTGGCGAGTGTGTAAAGCTTCTCAACTTACGATCATGTAAACAAATTCATTTTAAGGCTGAGGTAGGTAGCAAGTTGCCAGAAATATATTTTTAAGTGCTTTATAGCAATAATGTAATCATTACCTTTATGTTGGCATTTAAAAATCACAGATACTAAAAATGCAGAATACTATGAGAGGAAGTGCCTGAGGCTGGGGTCCTTGCTATCACTTACCATGTTGAAACACATGAAATTGCAGGTCAAATATGGTTGAATATTGTCTATTATACATAATTCTACCTAATACTGGCTATGTAAGGCTGGGCAAGCTTCTTAAGCTCATGGGCTTCAGTTTTGTCAGCTGTAAAATGAGGATGTTACCTTCTCAGAGGATGGCTATCAGGCATAAACACGGAGATATATTTCATTGCCTTGTTAACCATAAAGCATTTTAAGTATATATTGCAGTCATTACGCATTTGGTAGAGTGTTGTAGGTTCTAACCTGCGTTTTCACTTTAATCCCTACAGTCTTAGTTTTATCTGGAAATTAGGTTTGTATGGATTAGGAGATAAAGAAATGTGAGAATATTAGCAGAGAAGAGATTAGGATCACACACACACACACACACACACACACACAATCTAGGGAAATGAAAAAGTCACCTGTTAGGAAAGAAAAAATTAATAACATCTGTGAGATTTTACAATAAATTTTAGCAGTGATTGGGCTGGTGGTGTAGACAATTGGCTGTTGTCATAATGATCATCGCCCCCTCCCCCTCCTCCTCTTTCACAGATAAAAATGATGAAATAGACTCCTGCAGAAATGGTGTAAATTCTTTACCTGGTGGAACAAAGGAAGTTTCCAAAATGTGTAGAAAGGAGTGAAAATGTTTTTTAGAACTCACTTATGCAGGGAAATGCTACTGAGACTTTGCTTTCCTCCTGGCTCCAGAGGAGGTCTCTGCCCATTGTGTGGCAACAGTCTGTGGTAACACGGTTTCCACAAGGGTTCTGAAATGCTTATGGATGAATAGTAAGATATTCTTGGTATTATTATAAAAATCTAAGGCAAAAGTAGAAATTCACTAAATGCAGGTGGGTTAGTATTTGGAAAAATATTATACATGCACCCCTCCTCCAAGATGAAGCAAGCTATAATCTGTTTGGTAAATGTGTTGAACTTCACGTGTTTCCAATATGTTAGCAAGCCTGAAACCGTACCTCTGTGTTAGACCACAAGATGTATGTCAGGCATGCAGGCAGCATCTGCTTCTGACCGGGCTGGGGGGAAAAGACACATGAGTACAGAAGGGAATGGAATTGTTTACAAATAGCCCAGAAGGAGAGAGGGACCAGTGAGCGGAACAGAGGCAGACCGTGGAGAAGGGGCTGGGCTGTCAGGGTGCAAGCCAGCTGCACACGCGGCGATGAATGAGCTGACATTGCTCATGCTCAGGGGCTTCTGAACTGTGATGTCATAGCTGGCTTGGCTCTCACGAATTCCCAGTGTCAAGCCTTTGATGAATAATGGCTCAGTGGTTAGTACTCAGACAGAGAAATTCAAGGTAAAAACTGTTCTGCGACACTTCTGAAGATGACCACAGAAAGCCCAATTTTATGTATTCTCCAATCGATGCATTGCCTACTTACTGATGTGCCTGCCTCCTATGACTTACTGAGACAAAACTTAAATGGCTTGTAGAATGCAGATCTGTAGTCTTGGATATGTCTTATTGATATTCCTGATATTTTCATGCCAAACAGATATTAAATATAATATGAGCACAAAATACATTTGGGTTAGAAATGATAGTTGATGATTTCAACTTGTTTGTATGTCAGTATATACAGTACTGATGGTGTGCATAGAATTTTACTTAGCCCCTTTGATATTTGTCAGTAATATCTTGAACTTCAGTTGCCCTTCAAACAAAGATTTTGTTAAAAAAAAAGATAAACAGAAGAGATAGTGTAAATATGAGATGGATTTTACGGCTTGTTTATCTTTAAGTGTTGCATGAATGAGAAACATAGTATTTGCAGTCAGGAAAAAACCGTATGTGAATTCTAGCACTGTCATTTTATAGTAATGTTGAAAATAACATTGAGTTAATATTTATTGAATGCTTACTGTGTGCAAGACACTATGTACAGGGCATTATCTATTGTTATTATCTACTATCTGTAGACTATTATCTATATCTATATCTATTATCTATATCTATTATTGCAACACTGTGAGACAAGTGATTAGAAAACACATTTGCTCCCATAGCTCCAGGTCCCAGCTCCTCAAAAGGTTCCCCGTTTGCATCTCTGGACCGCATCCCTCTCCCAATCTCCAAGCCTACAGCTCAGCTGGCTGCCATGCGCCCCAGCGTTCGGTCAAACACAGCATGTCAAATACTTAACTTATCACTAATCACAACTTCCCGCAAAATTAGGTCTCCTATGCTTCTAAATCCTTATTTCTATCAAATTTTACCCATATTTATAAAATGTTACCCATCCCCTAGATGGGATTTCTTTCTTCCCCACTCCTTACATATTCATTCAACCACTAGGTTTACAATATCTCTTCTTATTTTTTTTTTTTTTCAGGCTGGTCAACTGAAGCAGTGGGAGTGGAGTCTCTTCTCATCTTGTTTCTCTCTTTTCTGTTCCTACAGCTAGTAGACTTAATGACCACTCCACTAACTGGTCCCTCTTTAAACTCATGGCCATGAACATAATAAGCTAAATCCTTCACCCTGCCTGGACATAATACTACATTTAGTCCAGCCACTTTCTCACTGTCCTATTTAACATCTTCTGTCCTCTCAAACCTCCCCACCTCTGCCCCTAGTTTTATACTTATCTGATGGCCTTGCCTCCCACATGCTATGGTCTGACTGTGGTGTCCCCACCAAATTCATAGTTGAAATCTAATATTCAATGCAGTGATATTAAGTGGTGGGCCTTTCGGAGGCGATTGGGACATGAGGGTGGAACCCTATCAATGGGATTAGTGTCCTTATAAAGAGGCCCAAGGGATCTTGTTGGTCGTTTCCACCATGTGATGAGGCAGTGCGAAGGTGCCATCTACGAAGCAAAGAGTGGGCTCTCACCAGGCACTGAATCTGCTGGATCTTTGATCTTGGACTTCCCAATCTCTAGAGCTGTAAGAAATAAATTTGTGTTGTTTCTAAGCCACCCAGTTGATGGTATTTTGTTATATCAACCTGAGTGAACTAAGACACAACATCACTGGGGAAATAGGAGCAGTCACCAGGGGACATCACCAGCTCCCACTCTGTGTGGCTCCATTTACCATCTGCACAGTACTCTGTGCCTGCATAGCCTACTCTGCTTCCTATCTAAAACCAGTGTGGTTGTCCCTGTGGTACGTAGAGTGCCCCCCGACCCTTAAGATAACCATGCCCTAATCCCTGGAACCTGTAACTATGTTGTGTTATACGGCCAAAGTGATTTGACAGATATAATTAAGGTTATAGATTTTAAGATTGGGAGATTATCCTAGACTATCTAGGTGGGCTCAATCTAATCATGTTGGCCTTTAAAACAGAGAGCTTTCTCGGCCTGAAAGCAGAGAGACACAGCAAAGGCCATCAAGATTCAATGCCTGGTTAACACGAAGGAGGCAACATGATATGGAATGTGGCTGACCTTAAAGAGCTGAGAGTCAGCTCTTATCAGCAGATTCAGGCAGTCAGCTGCTTGTCAGCCAGCAGGGAAATGCGGATCTCAATCCTATAACCACAGGGAATTGAATTCCGCCAATAACCTAAATGATCTTGGATGTGGATTCTTCCCCAGAGCCTCCAGATAAGAGCCCACACTGGCTAACACCTTAATTTTGGCCTTGTGACACCCTGAGCTCAGGGATCAACTCTCTCAAGATCATCAATGTGTGTTGTTTCAAGCCACTGAGGTTATGACAATTTGCTATGGTAGCTGTAGGAAATGAATACTGATCCCATTTCTGCTTATTTACTCACGGACTTTGAACCTCAGCAAGTCTCCCTTCTCTCTTCTGCACAATCAGTGTTTCTTCTCTGCTGGACCATTCTCATCAGCACACGAAGTTATATTATTTCCTCCACCTTAAAACAAGCAAACAAATCTCTCTAGCCTGCATTCTCCTCCAACTACTGCTTTATTTCCATATTTTCCTTCACTGTTTGTGTCTCCACTTCCCCCTTCTGTTTTCTCTTCCCATTCAAATCTGACATTGAGCACTCCCCACTGGCACACTTAAAATCTAACAAAAGAGCCATCCGTGACCTCCCTATTGCTAAATCCAAATGTTCAATTCTCAGTCCTCGTCTTAGTTGACCCGTACTCAGCATTTGACAAAATCGATTCCTCCCTCTTCTTTGAAATACTTTTCATTTAGCTTCCGGAAGACCACAATTTGATTATCTTCCTCACTCACCACTTCTCCTCAATTTATTTGTTTAGTCTTTCCTCATTTTCCTGGGCTCTTACAGTTATATTGTCACAGGATTTAGTCCTCAGAATGAAAGTCACTCCTTTGATGTTCTCTTTTAACACCATCTACCCACTCAATCCTTAAATTTATTTCTCCAGCCTGGACCTCCACTCTGCACTTGTCTGTCTGAATGCCTACTCAATATCTGCATTTGTGTGTCTAACAGTCATCTCAAGTATAATAAATGCAAAACCCAACTCCTGATTTTCTTTCCAAAACTTGCTCCACACAAAGTCTTTTCGATTTCAGTGAATTATAATTCAATCTGTGTCCAGGACAAAATGGCTTTACAACAATTTGCATAGGACATCTCTTCTGCTGGGCTTCCCATCCTCTTGGCCCAGCTTTTACTCTGACCATTGTTACTGCAACCAGCTTTGCACAAGTTCTCTGCAGGTCTTTGGCCTCACTACACTGTGGATATCTCACTTTCTTCCTTGGAGGTTTGCTGACACCAGAGCCTGGGCTACTTGCACTCATATATGTCTAACTAGGAAGTAGAAGGGAGCTAACCCCTACAGGGCAACCCACGACCTGTGAGGGATGGGAGTCAGTGGTTAAAGGTCCATGTTGTGTCCCTCAGGTGCACTACTATGGTTTCTCCAAAGACCTCAGCCCTCAAGGCCCAAATGCCATCAGTTGTAACCCTACATTAGCTATCCCTCTTTTTCCTTTTTACTTTTTCTACTCCTCTTTGCCTATTTTCTAAGGTCAATTTAAACTACTTGCATACGGCTTTCTGGTTGGTACCAGAAATGACCTTAGACTTCAGATCCTCAGGATGGGAATCAGGAAGTAGATCATTCACAGGCCAGACAGTGATAAGAACAGCACACTGTTGGGCAGTGGGGAAGCCCCTCGCATGCAGGAGCAGAGCAATTACTCTCAACAAAAAAGGCAAGCTCAGGCTGGCCAACTGTCAAATCAAGGAATGTTGTGAAAGTCAAAAGTCTCCTGCACAGTGTTTACAGAGACTTTTGCAGACAATAGTGCTAGAGAATTCCACGATGAATCCCTGAGGTAATGTTACAGGACAGACTCCTGGCGTCTGGCGCATGACCATGTGTTCTGCAGCAGAGACATGCTCGCTGTTTGAAAGGTGGCTATTGCAGTGTTGCTCTCCTAGCAGAGACCAAGCACTTGACCATGGGACACCATGACGGTGATGACATGCATTATGAGCTGTATATTATCAGGCCAGGTGGGTGCAGGGACTATGTCTCTTATGATGGAAATGGAACTTATACAATGAGCCCTAAGCAGGCCCAGGGGCCACATGTAAATTGCACTTACTATATGACTCAGAATCCTTTATTGCCTAAGTTACAATTCCTTTGTGATAGCTGTGGTCTTGAGGGGGTTCCCTGTGACCAACTGACAGAGGAAGAACCAAACTTAGGCCTGGGTCCCAGATGGATTGGCTCATTATCTTGATGCTAAACGTAAATGGACTGCTGCCATATTGCAGCAGCACTTAGCCATGGCCTTGAAGGACAGTGGTGAAGGGAAATCCTCCCAGTAGACAGAGTTGCAAGCAGTACACTGGGTTATTAGTATTTTATGCAGGTTTGGGGTGAATATGGGCTTTGGGAAAGTGGTAAATGGCTTGGCTAGTTGGTCAAGGGCCTCAAAGAAGCAATGTTGGAAAATTGGGGATAAGAAAGTCTGAGGTAGAGGCACATTGATGGATGGTAGTGGACACAAAATACGTAGATCTTTGTGTCTTCTGAGCATGCCCACCAGAGAGCATCAACACAGAAGAGCTCTTGAATGACCAGTTGGACTTTATGACTCACCGCTTTAGGTGAGCCAGTCCTGTCCTTGGCTACCCAAATCTCATGCAATGGGCCTGCGAATAGTGTGGCAATGGTGGCAGGGATGGAGGCTGTGCATGGCCCGCTGACCAGGCTGTTGCTGCTACTCAGTGCCCAGCTTGCCAGCAGCTGGGACTGAGGTTGAGAATCCTGTGAGGCCAGCCAGCTGCTTGGCTGCAGTTTGATTACGTTGAACCCTCTACTCTGGCATGGTTAATAATTCCTCTTTATCAGAATTGATGTAAACTTTGTATATCCTTTGTCAGCAATGCCTCTTCCAGAACCACCATCTATCTAAGGGCTTTCAGAATGCCTGATTTACCAGCTTTGTGTTTTGCAACAGTGCTTCGGATCAAAGAACTTAGCCCCACATTCTGTTTTTTTCAAGGAAATGCAACAATGACTTGGAGATCCCCTGAATTGTGTACAAACACAACCCAGGAGCAGCTGGCGTAAGAAAAGGGAGAAATGACTTACTAAAGACTCATCTAAGGTACCAGTTTGAGATCACACTCTGCAGGATCGGGTTGCTGTCCTCAGGATAAGATCTATTTATTGAAGAAATGATCGCTATATGGTACTTTGTTTCTAATAGAATATACAGATTTAGGAAATGAGGGATGGAAGTAAGATTAGCTCCTGTTGCCATCACTGCTACTGACTCATTTGCAGAAATAGTATTTCCTGTTCTTGACAACTTATGTCTCTAGTGGATTAGAGGTCCTGGTTCCTAGGGTAGGGGTGGGGTTGCACTTCTCCTGGATGATATGATAAAGATATCATTGAACTTGAAACCATGACCACTGCTGGGTTGGGATAGCTCCTGATAGTGGATCATCAGGCAAAGAAAGGAGTTATATATTTGTTACTGCAAAGAGTCAGGGTTGCTGCAACACAACAAAGGCAGGAAGACGTATGTCTGGAAACTAGGAGATTCAAAGGATGTGCTGATGCTTCCATCCATGCCAGCAATAGTTTTAAATGCCCAACAAGGGAAAGGCGATGAAATACTCAGATTCCTTAGGGATGAAGACCTGGGATACTTCACTGGGTTAACAAGCCAGACCTGCTGAAGCGATATCCAAGAGTGCTGGAAACTTAGAATGAGTGATGGAGGAGGGACCAGTGGGAATAGTGGGCGCAGAAGCCCACCAGTATTCCTCCTGTATTAGGTCTGTGAGAGACACAGTGTTCAGCTCATCCTATCTTAAAGGTTCTGTTACAGACTGGTTTTAGGGGAAAGCCTGAGTGGATCTGAGTGACAAAAGGAGTGGGCTGTATCGGACACTTCTTGTGTCCCACCTCACATCCTCTTGGCCCATGTTTCACTCCAGTCATTTGCGCAGCAACCAGCTCTGCCAGCTTTGTGTAGGGAGAATCTGACGGATCCTTGTCTCAGGCACACTCTGTGCCCTGGAGGAGCTTCTGATGACAAATAAATAGGTACGTATTTGTGTGATAGAAATATAGGCAGTAAATGGCTGTGAAGATAGAATGAAGAGATGAATATTCATCCTCCAGCATGGAGTTTCCTGATCTACATAAAAATTCAAGGTAATAAATCAGGTCATATGAGCAGTTTTTACTTTGAAATATTAAATTAAAAAAAATACTTGTCAAAACAGTTTTTGGTTTTTGCCAACTCTAAGATATTAGCAGGAAGAAATAGCTTGAAATGATTTTCTAGAGATATTATGCCCTTAGAATATTTATTTTATTTGTCTTATTCAGGATTACATTTGTTTGGCAGGGAGTTTATTTATTTAGGACAATTTTTTTGGCCTTTTTGTCACTACTTTGACAATATTTTCTCTTCAAAACAAAAGAAAACTTTGACGTTTTATTTTGCGGTTTACCTAAAGACTGAATAATTCATTTATTTTAGGATGATTTATTCTTGAAACAAATGGTAATCCCAAAGTTAGCTGGGGGCATCTTGTCCCTTAAAATCTAAATAAAATTGATTTTACCTCTCCTTTCAGAGAAAACAGAAAAGGCAAGCCCGTCTCTAAGATTTCTTAAAATTCCTCTCGGTCTAGATCCTCATATTCCCCCCGTGGTTCTATCTCCATTGAATGACTTCATTTGGAATCATTTTACCTTTGTTTGGGGGTTCCTGTTAACCTAAACATGGAGCTCAGCTTTTTTCTTTAATCTGTAATGAAATCTTTTTCTTTTACGATGTATCATGCGTAAAAGATTTTACTAAAGGGTGAGAATGCTGCTATAGCAGTGTGAAAGCTAACAATTCTATCGTAGGCATTCCCCTCAGCAGAGTGGTTGGGATACAGCAAGTACTTATTTTAACTATTTTTTAAAAATTGTCCCATTTATGCATGACACACTTGAACTCAAGAAAAGCAATTATCACAGAATTTGTAAAATGAATGTTCCCAAAAATGTAACTTAATAAACTATGTAGACAACAGTCTTTGAAATTATGTCAACAGAAGCTAAATTGAAATATTTAGATACTTACTCTATTTTTAAAAAGCATGAACACTCATAGTGTTATAACAATTTCTCTATTATTTTTTTATTCAAAATAACTGGCTAGCTTATATGCATATTTTAAGGTAGCTTAATAAGTCAGGAAAAACAAAAATTTGCACAAGAAACAGAAATTTGCACCTTTGAAAGCAACTGTCCCAAAAATATCAGAAAAAAAATTTTTTAATGCAATAAATATCCTTTAGCTTCTATCAGATATTAAAAATTTTATTTTGTGAGATATAATTACCACTATGTATAAGAAATGAAGTATATCTTCTATTCCAATTTTTATTCATATTTTTAGCATATATAAAAAGAGTTGTTTTTAATTCTTAGAGATACAATGTTTGAAGAAATGGCAACTGAAGATAAGTTTAGAGACTTTATACATAAAAAATTTAAAGAAATTATCAATGTAAGAGAATTGAATGATCAGGCTCTTAAAATGAACAAATAAAAGTAGGTCAAGGATGAATGAAGCAAAATGTATTAGAAAAGTATTATCCCCAGACCCCTAGATAATATATGAATGTAGTATATATTTGATTGTATAATTCTAAGTATAGATTACATTAAATCATCTTAATCATTTATCTTCCTTGAATTTTGCAGGCAATTTTTTTTATATTGAATTTTTTACACTGTACCCCCTAAAACAGAAATAAATTAATGGAAACTTTGGAAAACTAATTTGGTTCTGGGGTTGGTGATTCATACAAATAATAGTTTCTAAGTATATCAGTTTAGGCTATCTGCCTTTGTAAATTGTTAAAGAACATATTTCAGATAAACATAAACAAGGAGGTTACGTTGTATATTTGCAAGTTTCCTGCCAATCACTAAGAATCTCTAATAAAAATCATTTCCAATGATACTATTCAGATATTATGTCCTTGAAGTAAGAACTGAATCCTTACAAAAAGATTAGCACCTCCTTGCTACTTCTCTCTCTTTTTTTCTTCCTACCTTCCTTCTGCTATTTCATGTTTCCTTTCAAAAAGATTCAAGTTGTTTACCTCCATACAAATGACTGAGAAAAAGTGAACTTTTGGTATCCACTCTCTTGGATATCTACTATTTGTGAAAATGATTGGAAGGACTTTGTATGCAAGCAATTGATAAACACTGGTTTACCCCATCAAAGGAAAAAAAAATCAAAACTGTTATTCAAATAAATTAATTCATTGTACTTATTAATTTAATAGTTTTATGTGAAGTCACTCAATTCCTCACTACAATGAAATACTGAAGGAATGTTAATAAAATGTACTGGGAAAGCATGAGTCTGGATAAAAATTACAAGGGAAGAGTGAAAAGAACAGGTTGAGGCATTGGCAAAGCCCAGGTTCTCATGGTGACTGTGATGGTCTCTGACTGGGTGGCCTTGGGCAAGTCACCTGTCTTGTCTAGGCTCCAGGTTCATCAGCTGTTAAGTGTGGAGGTAGGCATTCATCATCTCTAAGGCTATGTCTGGCAGTTAACAGTGTCACGTACAGTCAACCTAACTACTGAAAGGAGGATATTTTACTCTGGAGTGTGAAACCTGAAGTAGCTCATTGAGCTACCTCCTATCTCTGAGGAAAGCCCAGTAAGAACTGCTAATGAGGAGCCAAAGTGCCTCATTGAGTTCCACCTCCAAACTCCATTCTTGGAGTCTAATGAACAAGGCTAAAGGGAGAGATGCAGGGAAGCATAAAACGAGAAAACGGTAGAACAAGGAGTATGGTTAATCTATAAACCGAAGAACTTGTGGTTGGACAATTGGGAGTGGCTACCCACTGTAGCTAATTGCATTCTACTTGGTTGTAGTTAGAAGTCTTTCGTTTTTTTAAAAGGATAGTTCCAAATTGGATGTATAAGAACTGTATATGAGGTCATAACAAAAGGATTATAATGTGCCTTATATATTTTTTGTTTTAAAGTCTATAGTGTGTAAGGATGATTTGAGGGTTATTTTTTCCTCCTTTTTATTTGTATTCCATAAACTTATTCGATTTGGATTAAATCTTTCCAGAAGAAGAATAAGTGAGACCTTTTATATGTTTGAGAAAACACATTTTTGTGTGTTGCTACACGTAAATAAATTAAAAATTAGTAACACGGAGCAAAGTGAGAAGAAAGTGGATCAAATAAAGGGTTTGTCATTTCAGAGCATACATTTAGAAATCTAAAAATAGGTTTTGTGTTTACTGAGTATTAAAACATAAATTATAAGTACACTGTGGTTTCAGAATACCGCTATATTTGAGTTGACAGCATAGCAATCCGTTCACATAGCAGCATACAGTGCAGTGTCTGGCATGCAGTTGGAGAATGAATGAATGATTGGAAAAATGAGTGAATTATGGGAAGTAAGAGTCATCCTAGTGACTAAATTAACAACTGACAATAAAAGTGTCAAATTTCCCATTATAGAGCAATGATCATCAACCATTTCACAACCATGGATCCTGAGGTTTGAAGAATTTTGCCCACTAAAATCATGGTAAATTTATTTGGAGCAATTTCTTTTTCTCATTTTTAATAACAATGACATGGAATAACAGCATTGGCAGAAGTGAGCACATGCCAGGTTTACATTACACATTAAGTTCATTACGAGCATGGATTTGTAATGAAGCGCCATGGACAGTTTACCAGATTGCCTTGCTTAGAACCTCGGATCACTAGCTGTGTGTCCTTAAACAAGTTATTATTATTATTTTTTTTTCTTACAAACTGTTCTGTGTTTCAATTTCTTCATCCTAAAAAGGGGATAATAATTATACCAAATTCATAATGATATTTGTTTTTAAATCAATCCATGAAATGCACCTAGAACAGTGCCTAGGGCACAGCACTCACAAAACGCTGGTTGTTCCAACTATACTACACCTGGTCTTAGCCAAAAGGCTGAGAAGCGATGGTTATTCCACACTATGGAACCTGAGTGCTTACGTAGATTATTCCCAGTGCTCATAGGAACATGATGTAGTGAGCATCGTTTGCAACTTACAGGTGAGAAAACAGACCTGTTGAGATTAAAAATTGCTTAATTTAACAAAGGCTGACTCAGGTCTAGAGCTAAACCCTATTCTTCTCTTTCTCTCCCTTTCTTGCTCCTTTTTCCCACCTCTTCCCTTATCTAACAGAAATCTCAATCAGTAAGAGATAACCAGTGTTGCCACACTGCGTTAATATAATTCCAGGTAGAATCAAAGATGCTCGACATTTCAGTTAGCTTGTACAACTTTATTGAAAGTGAACTTACAATTTCTGTTTGACTCTCAGAAATATGGCAAATGGCTTAAGGAGCTCCAGTTTTTTCAGACTAGGCACCAATGCTATAAGAGATTATATAAAGTGAGCCTCCAGTTTGTTATTTTATAATAATTCTTAACATTTTGATTTTAGGTAAGTCCTTTATTTTTTATTTTTGTTAAAGAGAACCTCTTTATTTCCAGTAATATAAACAAAATTTCATTCATAACATAATAAACATAACTTTAGTTAATTTCTTCACGATTCAAAGAATAAAAATCACTGAATTAAATTTACCTTTTGCCTTAAATATTCCAAAATCCATCCACGTCAACTTTGGAATTTTATTCTTGCTTGATACCATGGCGTTTCTCTCAAGGGTAGACTTTGATCAGTAGTCAAGCTTCTAATTTTGCTGTTCAACCATTCTTCTTGATCTTGCTGTCTGATTCCATACATTCCAGACTGTTCAATGGAATTGTAATAAACTTCCAAGATGAAAGGAAATTTCTGGCTCGTTGTTTGTCTGAAATCTTGGCCTGTGTTCATCTTATTAAACAAAATATATGTTCCATAAAGGCCCACAAGTTCAGCCACTGAATCCCTGTAAAGATCTTCTTTCTCGGTGCTTCCACAGTGCGGGCCATCCTGAAGTGTGTGCACTCAGGGCTGCACATAGGTATGACATTTAAATATCGCCACACGTAAGATTAGAAGAGAGGGGAAAAAAGTCCTGTTTGTTTTTGAATGGTGAATTCCTGATTTTATGATTTTCCCAACACGAAGAAAACTGACATTTCAAAAGTCAACACTACAACTGCCTTGCAGTACAATGAAGAATTTTTTTTTGCTAACGAGGACTCATTTCATACGAAGCCCAGGGCATTTATTCTTTCTGTTTCAGAAGAAAATAGCACCAGCTCCATGACCACTGCTAGTCCTAACATTAACACTGAAGTTTATAATCCATTTTCTGCCTTTTCTGGCTGCTGCTGTTAGTATCTGGCTGGAGGGGCTCCCGGGCCACACACAGACAGCGCTCCTTGAATGTGACAGTATCTTTTATGGAGCACAGCAAAGGGAGCACGCGCTCTCAAGAAGGGAGGGGTGCGAGAAACGAAGCAAAGCCACAGAAGAGCGCTCATTGTCCCAACCACCCACACAACCAGGAAATGGCCATTCAAGTCTTGGCTGAGGACTGACGAAAGTGAAATGGAATAATGGATAAACACCATGAAATTAAAATACGGTCACTTTAAGGAGACAAATGCTGCTTTTTTTTTTTTTAAACAAAAGTAGAACCTACTCATTCATGTCTCGGACTTTCTGCATGGTACTTCATCAACCCTGTGCTCGCAACTCACCGCTAGTCCTGTGATTTCAGAAAACACCCTTCGCCTTGAGGCCCTTTTCCGGTCTAGCCAAGTCCATTTTCTAAATTTCTTACCCCCTGCTCTCAGGTCGGTGGTGGGGGAGGGGGGCGCTTTTCTTTCGATGCTCATTTCCCCAGACTTTTCCTTTTACAATGAGCTTCCTCCCCTCTCCCTTCCCCTCCCCTTCCCCTCTCTGATGTGACCCTTGGTTTTTGTAGGTTGCTCACTTTCCCTTTTCTGTCAAAAACTTTTGAGGTTCCATATCCTCCTTTGAGATTTCTCTTCACTGCCTGAAACCGCATGGCTGTCCTGTCCTCTGGTGGTTCTCACGCGTCCCTTCCTAAGGTGCCACCTGGCCTTGCCCCTGGACTCTCCAGGCAGCTGCCTCTGTGGTATCAATCGGCAGGCAGCCCCATCCCTCGTGCAGCCTCTGCCAGGAGACGCTGGTCTCTGAAGTTGCCCCAGGAGAACTCTTCTGTCTCTGGGTAGGGTTAGAGTGCCTGGGTCACTGGCAAGGACAGAGCCATGAATGAATTTATACCTTTCTGTTGGTGCTTCTCAAACCCCCAAGACTCCGGTGTATGATACAGTCCTCCAGCTTGTTGGAGTAAATACACAAACGAATTGATAATTGAGTGCAGTGGCCTGAAGCGCAGAAGGGGATTGAAGACAAATTTCACACTCCTCCAAGTTTGCTGAGGGCTGGTTCTGGGGGCAGAAAGAAAACTCTTTGCCCTGGGTGTGCACTTGATCGAGTTCGTTAAATAGCTTGATTTTGGTGGCCCCTTCCCCACTGGTTTTGCTGCCGTCATTTTTTGGCTACAAAAATTTTAGAATGTGTTTTCTGAATTTTTTTTTTTTTAACAGAGCCTTAAGCTCTTTGGAGTAAATGTACTACATGAAGCTATTAAATAAATCAAAATGGCAACAGCTTTATGGAGTATTTTTATAGTTATATAGTTCATTTTTTCTGGATTATATATGAGTTCTGGGGTGGATCTGTAAACTTTTTCCCTTTTTTTTTTAAAGAACTAAGTTTTTCCTTATACAAGTAGTACATTGAAGATGGTAAAATCAAACAAAGAAACAAAAATAAATCAAATGGATCAGAGGAAGAAAGAGTAAAAGTAAAATCCCTCCTCCAGCCTCACTCCTCAGAGAAGTGGTTCTCAACTGGGGACAGCTGTGCCTCTCAGGGGACATTGGGCAACGTCTGGAGTCACACCTGGGCGGAGGTGGGAAGAGCTGCTACTGCATCTGGTGGCAGGGTCCAGGGATGCTGGAAAATGTCCTACAAGGCACAGGACGATCCCCCACAACACAGTTGCCAGTCTGGAGTGTTTCTAGGGCCTCTGTTGTGGAACTCTGGCCTACAGCGCCTGCTGATTTGCAAATTCTTCCAAAAAGTTTAAGATATATATATAGATAGACATATCTATCTATCTATCTATATATATATATATTTTTTTTTCCCCCACAATTCTTTTGCACAAAATGGACTCTGTATCCTAGCTAATCTGAAACTTGCTTTTTTTCACTTAACAATATGTCTTGGTTACTTTTCCATGTTGATACATACAATTTATCTAATTATTTGTAACTGTTGAGTAGTTTTAGATTGGATCATTGTACCAAAACATATTTAACCAGCTCTCAAAGGTAGATAATTTCATTGTCTTTAACTTTTCATTGTGATAACCAAACCTGCAAGGAAGGGGTTACTGAAAGAGAAACTACGCTAAGGGTTGGATTCTGCCCGCATTCGTTTTACTTTTGCTCAAAATCTGACATAGTGGTTAAATTCTTCGCGGGAGGTTGAACCAGTCTCTTTCTTGTAAATTCCGGTTCTCTGGACATCTCACCCAGGAGTGCAGGAGGAGGGATGAAGAGTGATGGTTTTTCGCAGCAGGCCACTGTGGAGTGTACCCATAGACATTTCCAATGTCAAGCTCACTGGCCGGGAAATCACGTCAGCTATGCAGTCGTCGAGCTTAGGGGTTCACCGTGTCTGAATCACATCCTAACCTTTTAAAGAACCTGGATTAGTTAAAATATGCTAGCGATGCAGGCTGTTCCTTACAGTAATTAAAACAGCAACCACTTCAAAGCAAGGCCCTCGTCGTCTAAGTTTTTTCCTTTTTTCCCTCTGTGTGAGCTGAGTCAGTGGACACCTTTTGCTATTTTCCTATGTCTACTTTCGTTTTGGATTGGAACAGTGAGGCTCACGCATAGTATACGTCAGTTGCACGAAAGATCTCAGGTTCGAAGCCGCACCGTGTTGCTGTTGATTGTATAGCGATGCCCACACGGATCATTTAAGCTACATGTTATTTTCATGAACCCAAAGAGGGTTCACAGGGTCCCAGGGAAAATATTATGTCATAATTTCCACTTCGCAAGAACATAGCTGACCCCAGGAATAATACATTTTAATTCTTAAATTATGCGAATGTATCTATTTTATCTCGCTTCAAGCAGAGTGGAATTTAGTTTTCTTTCAAATTATTCTCTGCTACTTGTGTGAAAACCGGTCCAAAATTCCTAGTGTGAGGAACTGCTTTACAGGTAAAAATAACTGCTTGAAAAAACTCTTGCTTCCTACCAATAGAAGCTTCAACACTTCTTTGCTAACATGTAAAAACAAAGTGGGAGCACACTTTTCCATTGCTCCTTCTTTTAAATCCGTGGAGATCTCCTTTTGCCTTTGAGGTGTTAGATCCCTCCTTTTGTCCCTCTGAGTCCCACCCAGGGCAGACCAGCAGCCCCATGTAAAGGACTTCCTGCTTTTTCCACAGAGATACAAATGAAAGAGTAATAACGGCCAACGTTTTTGTAAGGTTCCCTCCCACCCCGCCCCATATAAAAAGGGTTATCACTCCTTGCCCTTCACTGTAGACAGAGGAGCTGGCGTGGTGGCTCCTCTGCACAGCTGTGGGTGTCTCCCGGGCTGACATAAAAGGCCAAGCAGGGTCCAAAAGTCAGTCATTGCTTCCTTTGCCAATGATTCACGAAGTAACTTCGAGTAACTCCCTCATTTCTTCCATCTGATAAACTTAGTTGACATAAAAGGGAAGTGTCAAAGTTTTCTTATCTTCTTAGGAGGCAGAGGCTGTAAAGACAGGGCCAAGCCTGCTGGCAACTGTTTCTCCATAGCTCCTTTGTGAGGGAACATTTAGGACGCTCAGGTTGAAAGGCGACCAAAAAAGAAAGTCTTGTGTAGGCTGTAGAGTGAACGACACAGAAAGGAGTTCACGCAAGGAGACCTGTTAGAAAAGAACCAGAATGTGTGAGAAGTTTTTCTCACTTGTCATGAACTATTTCCTTACCTTTGAACAACTTTGTGTTTTAGACCCCATGGCAGACACTTGTAAAAGGGTAGGAGGGTCGCTCAATGATGTCTAAGAAAGAACTCTTTTTAAAATCCCTTTCCCCAGGGATTAAACGTTTAAGAAGATTCTCGCCTAGGGACACACGCAAAGCTCATTCAACTGCACCCGTACTCTAACCCCAACATTATCCAAAAATTATTTCTTTTTATTGTATTTCACAACTCTTAGGAGATATCAAACAGCTCGCGTGATGGGATGTCGTCTTCTTAAAATCCTACCCCATAGTTTAAAGTGGTGGTTTGCACAGGAATTAGCTTCATTAAGTCTCAGAGAGTGATAAGGACTGAAAACAAAAAGTGTAACTCCCTGTCCTGCTTCTTGACATTACACACCAACACAATATCTTAAAAAAAGCAGGGAGGGTCCTCTTCATTTTCTACTTGAGTGTTAAGGGAATTGGGTTCTTATAAAACAAACAGAAAATTGTTTCTTGGTGCAATCCAGGTTTTTATAGTTTACATGCCCAGAGAGCTGCATAAAAATAGTACAGGGCTGAACCTCTTAGCGAAGTTATTTTTTTCTAACAGAACAATTTCTGAAAATTGGGACTGAAATTATAGTTTGCACATTGCAATGCGTTGAAATTCCCTTCTACTTTACTCTAAATAGCATTGTACTATGTCCGATTGCAGGGATGGAATAAAACAACCACAGGAAATTTCAGTCTCATTTTTAATCCAAAGTGCTGCCCATTATACATGGAAACTCCATGAAGGGGGAGGAGTGGCAAACAAAGGTGACATTAGCCTAGTGAATGTTTTGTGGGTTGTGACTTCTAATGAAAAGGAACGTATTTTCCATTTTGTATATCTGTATATGTTAAAAATATGCACACATATACTATTACAACATGCATTTATATAAATCTACTTTTTTTGTAAGTTTGCCTGCATATATTGTAATTTTGCTACTAAAAGTTATGTCATAAGGACATAGTCCCACAACCCTTTTAAAATTAAAAGCTATCGAACAGAAGAGAACGTGAAAAGAAATGACTTTTCTTTTTTTTTTTTTGCCAGAGACCAAATTTTCCATTGTCATGAACCAGTTATGATTTATAAACATAATTACCAGTGATGTCCTGGAAAGAGAACATAGGGGAATTCAAATTAGTTTTATTTTACAAATGACCCCCAATTTATTATTCACTCCCTGAAACTATTAGCAACTTGTTTTTCCTTAATGTGCAAATGTCCCAATGCCCCAGATTTCCTCATAACAATTTCTCCCTTGTTCTGTTTCTAATACTTTACATATTTTCTTGAGTATTTGTCCAAAGGGGCTAGTTTGAGTGTATGTTGTCTCTCTGACTGTCACAGATTTCTTGTGTTTGGTTCACTTTTTCCAAGCTTTCATGAAAATCTACCTGTTTGTATTACTCACTTCTAGATTTACTGATGTGGTTAAATACACACTTTTCAAAGTTGACATTGCTGACTGTTAATGGGTCGAATTGACATTGGGGACTCCAGATATAACATCCACCACTTTTGTGGCTTTCTGCTAAAGAGCATATCCTGAATCTAATTATGAAGAAACATCAGACAAACACAATTTGAAGGACATTCTACAAAATAACTTGGCCGTTACTCTTAAAAAATAATGAGATGAGGGCTGGTGCCATGGCTCATGCCTGTAATTCTAGCACTTTGGGAGGCTGAGGTATGAGGATTGAGGTCAGGAGTTTGAGACCAGCCTGAGCAAGAGTGAGACCCCATCTCTATTAAAAATAGAAAAAATTAGCCAGGTGTGGTGGTGCGTGTCTGTAGTCTCTACTTGGGAGGCTGAGGCAGGAGGATTGCTTGAGCCCAGGAGTTTGAGGTTGCAGTCAACTATGATGAAGCCACTGCACTCTAGCCAGGGTGACAGAGCAAGACTCTGTCTCAAAAACAACAACCAAAAATCTTCAAAAAACCAAAAACCAAAAAAACAGGGTGAAACATAAGGAAAGGCCAAGTAACCATTCCAGATTAAAGAAAACTA
>CAUYSK010005091.1:0-53301 GCA_963575035.1 Avahi laniger | reverse complement strand
GGCATGGTGGCTCATGCTTGTAGTCCCAGCTACTTGGGAGGCTGAGACAGTAGGATTGCTGGAGCCCAGGAGTTTGAGGTTGCTGTGAGCTAGGCTGATGCCACGGCACTCGCCCCAGGCAAGAGAGTGAGACTTTGTCTCAAAAAAAAAAAAAAAAAAGATGAGGAAACCAAGGGACAGAAAGGTTAAGTAACTTGTCAAAGGGCACACAGCTAGGAAGTGATGAAGGTAGCATCTAAATCTGGGCAGTTTCCCTCCAGAGCTTGTGCCTAAAGCCACTACATTCTGTGGTTTCCCATAGGGACCCCCAAATAAAAAAGGTCCACTCCCACTCACCCCCATGGCCAGCCTTCTTCCCTGCCCCCACCCCTGCTTACTGATCTCCTGCAGCCTCCGTAGATGCACCATGTCCTCGGGGGCGGGGGGGCCAGGGCCCGGCGCTGGACACAGGAACAGGTGGTCACCACGAAGGAGGCCAAACCCTGACAGCCAGAGACCAGGGGCCAGGGCTGTATGGGAGGGGGACCGCAGCCAGAGGCGACCCAGCCGCAGCAGCCCAGGGCCCAGCAGCTGGTGACAGCTCAGCGGGGAGAACCACTGTGGAGGCAGGGGAAGGTGGGAGAGAGGAGGATGGCGGAAGAGACAAGGGGTGGAGGAGAGAAGCGAGAGTGAGAGGGATAGGGAAAAGCAGAGAAAGACATGAAGAGAAAGCAGAAGAAAAAGAACAGTGGAAAGTGATGGGGAGAGATCCAAGGAGGAGACATGAGATGGGTGGAGAAAGACAGGACAGAAATTCAATTCAGTTCGATTTGCTCCAGCCAGCGCAGAGAAGACCCCTGTGTGGCAGCCCGTGCCCTTCACTGGGGACTGGGGGTAAGGAAGAGTCCCCATTCTTTATAGCCCAGATGCTACCACTGAGGAGTTGGCGGTGCCCTGGGCAATTCCACCTCCAGGGGGCAGAGGAGCGCCATGGAGGAAGAGGTATTTGACGTGGACCTTAGAGCAGGTCTCTACCTTTACCTTTACCTGTGGGAAAGGCCCGGGGTTTTTTCCCTTTCTTTTTTAAAAAGAAAGTTCCAACCTGTCACTAATCAACTACTATACTTTCGTTAAAAACAATAAAAATGAATTGCTAGAAAATTAAGATGAAAAAACAAAGACATACAAGCCCTTAATTTTTATAATTAGATTCAATGCATAAAATTACAGTCAAATTACTATGGAAGATTCTAGATGCTTACTCTCCAGTTCTGTGCTTATCCTGTCACGGATGGTAACAAATGGTCCATGGGTACCAGTATATGGTGTGACAGTCTTCACACCACACTTTGGGTAACACTGCCTTACAGGACAGACCAGGCTTTTGGAAAGTGTAGAAAATAGTAAAGGAGACTTAGACCTGGCTGGGAGGCCACGACAGAGCCCTGAAGGGAAATGGAGAAAATTTGTTAGTGCGAGGAGTCGTAGGAGGCCTGGGAGAGTGGAGTCAGAGCTGGAGGAGTGGGGTGCTTCCCGCGGGGGGAGTGCCAGATGCCACACAGAGGACTTTGGAAATGGGAAGCCACTGGTGACCTGCAGGGGCAGACGAGGGCAGCCGCAAGGGATTGAGGAGGAACCGCAGGCTGCACACAACTTTCTGAGAAGCTACCAGGAGGGAAAGGAGGGTCCCAGGGTGAAAAGTTGAAGGTAGAGCAGGCTGAGGGAAACGCCGTTTTAGGCTGGGAGAGACTGTCGTCACCGCCATCATCACTACCATCATTATCAGTTCAACACCCACGCATTGAGGGCTTGCTGTGTGTGGGCCTCACATGTCACTTAGTCCTCAACCCTAGGGGGTGAGTCTTTTACGCCCACTCTGCAGATGTGGAAAAGCTCACAAGGCTGAGAGTTCTGGGACTCAAATCCCAGGATGTTTGACTCCAGGGTGTGAACTGTTAATTGCAGGAATGGGAAACGGGAAGGAGATACTGGCTTGTCTGGAGTGGAGAAGCTGGGACGTAGGAAGATAGCTGTGCCTTGGGGCCTGCTGGAGAGCTGGGGGACAGAGGAAGGGTCGTGGGAGTCCGAGGCGGCTTCTCTGTGGGAAGAGGCCACGGCACAGTGAGGTTTGGGACATAGGCCTTCGAGACAGAGGCCTGATTTTCAGTCCTGTGCTCTGCTGCCTCCTAGCTCTGTGACCCTGACCAAGTGACTTCATAACCTCTGAGACTTAGTTTCCTTATGTGTAAAACAATAATCCTTACCTGAGGGTTGCTGTGAAAATTAAGGGAGACATTGAGTGGGCAGCGCTTAACACAGGGCCCGGCACAGAATAAGCGCACAGCCTTAGCTGTTAGTGGAAGTGCTGGCAGTGGCCGCAGGACCAGGAGAGGACAGGATGCGGGCGGGTGGGGCCCGGAAGCCACGCGCTGCTGAGGAGGGGTCTCGGCTCTCTCACCTTGCCCATGGCACTGGTCCAGGCCTCCAGGCTGTCGGCTCCCTCTGCGCTGAAGTGCTGGGTCCTCCCCCCGGCGAGGATGAGCTCGAAGGAAAAGGGGAACCTGGAGAGAAGATGAGGCCAAAGGGAGAATGGGGGCCCATGAGGGGCAGTCGGGCTGGGGACAGGGGAGAGAAAAGGGACACTCAGCACGGGATGCTGTTACCTGTCGAGGTCACCTGGGTCAGTGGGTGGGGGGCTCACACCCAGACATACAACGTCCTGGGGCTGTATGAGGCTCAGGGGTTCAGGGCTGTTTTCTGATGCAAACATTTCCAGAGCCGCTCCCAGCACACACCACAGGCGGGGGGGAGCTAGAGGGGAGAGAGACGGTCAGGGGCAGCAGACCTCTGCCCCTAATGTCATAGTTCCTGTGGACAGACATCGATTCTATGCCCAGCCCTTGCCTGTGTATGATCCCACAGAATCATCACAATAACCCTGTGAGGTGAGTATTATATTCAGTCTTGTTTTGCAGATGGAGAAACTGAGGCTCAGAGTTTGAGTAGCTTGCCCATGTCACGTAAGTAGGAAGTAGCAGAGCTGGGATTTGATCCAGACAGGGTGACTTTAGAGCAGAGGTTCCTAACTGTCACCCAGTGTTGCCGCCTGGCAAGGTCTCTCTCTCCCCCAGCACCCCAGCTCTAGGGCATGGCCCCACTTTCCCATTCCAGCCCTTTCCTCCCTGGCCCTCTGTGGTGCACTCACACCCGCCCACTTCTGCCCCCGTGTGCTCCCCTCACCATCCCGGCCCCTGCGAGGGGGTGGGGGTCCAGCTTTGTTGCTGACCGGGCCACAGTACAGGAAGCCGCTGTAAGTGGCAGGCACCACCACCTCATTGTACACACCAGGGCAGGGGTCTGCAAGGGGAAGGAGAAGTAATCGTGTCAGGCCTGACCCTCTCTGGGGAAGGGACTGAACGGAAGACAGTAGGGCCCAACTCCACTGGCAGCGTGGCCAGGTAGAGCCCAGTGAAACTGGATCCCTCACTGCTCAGACTGGAAAAGACAATGCGGGGGGTGATGAGACAGGGAGGCCTCTAGCCCAGCCCCTGCCCCCTTCTCTCCCAACCAGCCAGCTGAGCCGGCAGTTAGCTCTGGGCGAGCACCCCAGAGCACGGGCCATCCTGTGAGCATCTCAGCCCCTGTTACCAATGCAGAGCAGCATCATTAAGCTGATCATTTCTTTGAGAGACCAGACTGTCCCCAGAGAGATGAGACCTGACCCATGGGTTGGGCCTGTCAGGGATGGACCAGCACTAGCCCCTGGAACATCCAGACCCACCACAGGCCGTGACCATCATCAATGATCTCATGACATCAGGAAATAGGCCCTGGATCTCAGGGGCTGGGAAACTGCCCAGGCTAGGCCGTTGTGACGGACCAGATGACGGGATAATCGGGGGCCCCTGGAAGAACCAAATCACAGATTGGGGCTGAGAAGAGAGAACAGAGTGGGAGCACTCGAGGGGATGACCTGGGGGTAGGAGGCCAGGAAAGCTGCCATCGAGGGCTGAGTGGGACCAGGGCTCCTCCCCCTCGGTGGCCTCAACACAGAGGAGCTGGGCCATGTTCTTCAACAGGTTGGGTCCTGCCACAGCTGTACACAGTGCCTGCAGGGAGGGAAGGGCCTCCGTTAGCCCAAAACCCAGACTGAGAGCCCTGGGGACAGTTCTCCGATCACCAAAATAGCCCCTACCACCCAAGTCTAGGCATTCCAAGTCAGAGATTGCCCCAGCCTCCAATCAGCCCCAACCTGTCCCTCCTACCTGGAGAAGCTGGCTATGATCTGGATACTGAGGGTGGGGCTTCCGGAAGAGACCCAGCCGGTACTTTCGGGAGATGAACTCTCCCCGGGGGCCAGGGGTGGAATCTGGATGCAGCCCCTCCCCTGGGGGCAGTGCCCCTGCCCAGAAGCGGTTAGCTCGATCATTTCCCAGGACAATGAACAACTGTAGGATGACAAGAGGCAAAAGCAAGTGACAGGAACTCAGGAGTCCCCAGACATTCTGACCCTGTCCCCAAGCTAGGCCCAAGGCCGCTTTTGGATGCTCTCTTCCTCCCCTCCCACCCTCTCCCTCTTCAAACCCCTCACCTGTACTATCTCATTACTCCAGACACTGGTGTCCAGCTTCAGGCTCTGCACCTTGGAGATCCCGGAACCCAGGGCCCGGTGCTGCCCTGTTAAGGTGTAAGGGGCATGTGGCATGGGTACCCCGAGCCCTCCTGCCCCAGCCCCCATCCTGCCCCCCATTTGGGCTTGAGGCCCCAGCCCTCACCTGCACACTGCTTACAGATGACCACCCCCAGGTTGACAGCAGCCCAGTCCGGGCGGGAGGCCCCACAGTCCGCACAGTGCCGGTTTGCCCGATTGGACCAGATCTTCTCAGCCACCTCGTAGTCAGACAGGGTCTCGGTTACTGCTTCCTGCAGAGCAGCCGCCCAGCTCTGCCGAGCCCCCCCAGACTCGGCTGTGAAGCTGAGGGGTGGACAGCCGGTCTGTGGGCATGGACCTCCCCCCGTGTCCCCTCCCACCAGCCATTCCTGCAGGAGCCACCACAGGCCACATCTGGGCCAGCTCAAACCCTCCTGGCATCTTGACCCTGCTCGCTGGACTCCCATTAGTGCGAAGCCTCCTCCTACTGAGGAGGCTTCCAGTCCTCCACACCCTTAGGCCTCCCTCAGAAGTCCCGCAGGCTTGCCTCCCACCAACCCAGGCCCCACCTGAAGCAGCGATGGGGTGTGAGCAGGTCGAAGCTTCGACTCTTGGTCTCCCGGACACTACAGCCTTGCAGTTCGATGAAGCAGATCCCAATGCCCAGAGAGAAGGCCTGGGGGCAGGGGGCCATGAGGTGCCAGAATGCACTAGAGCAGGCCCCTCAGCCCCAGCCGGGTCCTCCTCACCTGCTCACTCTTGTACAGTGCCAGCTCTCCGGGGCTCAAGGCAGCAAACACCTTGGCCTTGTGTCCGCGCAGCTCCAGCATACCCGTGCGGAGGGGTCGGGGCGGATGAGGGGGCCGCGGGTGGCCCAGGAGGCGCTGCTCCTTCAGGCAGGATTGCAGAGTGGAGCACCACGTGTCCCGCTGGGCTGGTAGGGGACAAGGAAACAGGTCAGTGGGCTGTGTGCTCACAAGCCTGCCTCCCTCCTGCCCCGACCAGGCCCTGGCCCTCACCCTCGCTCTCTGTGCGGAACACGAACACCCTCTGGCCAGTGATGACCTGGAACTTGTTGTCCTTGCTGCCACGGGTCATCTCAATGGCAGTCAAAGGGATCACACCCTTGGGGAAGGGGTCCTGGAGAGAGAGCTCAGTGACTCATGGGGACAGTCATGTGTGCTGAGCTCTGGGTCCAGCACCAGCTTTTATGAGCTCAGCACTTAATCCACAAGCGGTGGGTACAGCTGCTAAGCCAGCTACTTTAAATGCTGACATCAGTCATGTGGCGCCCACCCCTCCACCTGGGGCTTTTCTCCTTCCAAAACTGAGCCTCCCCCAGCCCTCTTTCTCCCTCTCCCTAGTCTCCACGGAGCATCTCATGGCCCCCCACCTTGTCACTGCCAAAGTACATCAGACTCCTGCCATTGAACTGCACAAAGCGTCTCTGGAAGACATAGTTTCTGAGGAAGGAAGGGGCCAACGTCAGTCATGGGGTCTGGGGGCACTTGGCACGGCCCCACTCCCACCTCTCAGCCTCCCTCCTCTCTCTTCCCTTCCCAGCAGCCCACCCCTGAGGGGAAAGCTTGTCTAGCCAGCCACTGAGCAGGGGCATGGGGCGGTCTGCTGTGGAAGAGAAGCTGGCATAGGGTGAAATGAGGTCATCACTGGTCTCCTCTGTGTCCAGGGTGGATAGTGAGAGGGTGGAGTCCCCAGGTAGCTCAAGGCTGGCATAGCCAGTGTCCTCCCGTGCCTCTGGATCCTGCCTGCTGAGCCTTGTGGGGGCCAAGACAGGGAGGGACACACATTAGACACAGTACCCTGCACCCCCTCTTTGTAATCTCTCCATCCCCACCCACAGCACCTCATAGAATGCCTGGCAGGTATGGGATCTGCTTTTCCAACAGAGGAATAGGGAGGTTGGGAACCCAAAAGATTAGCACGGAGCTTCTTCCCTGAATATGTTTGGAATTTTTACGGGGAAAATTTCAGTCTGTCTCCTCTGTCATTAATATTACTTGGGTCGAAAAGTTGGGGAAGGGCTGTGTAGATAGCTCCCTGCAATGGCTGCCAGTAGCTAACCAATATATCTTATTGGATCTTTTTCTAAAAAGTTCTTGACTTTCTCTCCCTGGACCAAGTTCCCGTCAGCTCTCAGCAGGGTGATGCAAACTGCCTAACTGGTCACCTGCTTTCACTCTTGCCCTCCCTCCACGATCCATTCTCCCACAGCCACCAGGGCGCTCTTTCAAAACTATAAACAAGACCATTTCACTCCCCTGCATGAAACCTTTCAATAACGTCCCATTTTTTGCACTTAGGCTAAAGCCATAATCCTTACCGTGGGCTGCAAGGACTTATACAATGAGACTCAGAGCTACTCCCGTGGACACTCTTGGGTCACCCTCACGCTTGCTTATACTACAGTCCAGCTACGTTCTCCTCCTTCTTTGAGAGCCTTAGCACGTGCTGCTCCTTCTGCCTAGAACATGCTTCCTTCCACACTTCCCTGGGCTGTCAGGTCTTGGCTTATGTTATCAAAGGCCTTCCTTAACCGCCTTGAGTAGATTCCTCTATTGTTCCCTATTACTTTCCGTGGTTCTCATCCTCAACAACACAGAAGCACTTGGGAAACTTTAAAAAATACCAGTAGCTGGGCTCCACACCAGACACTTAAATTTGAATCTCCGGGAGTGGGGCCCAGGCACCTGTAGTTTTAAACGTTCCCCAGGGCACGGTACAGCTCAGGTTGAGAACCACTACTCTACCCTACTTGCTTCCCACTTCACTGAGAAATTGAAGCAATCAGATAAGAACCCCCACAGACTCCCAGCGCCACATCTACCCAATTTCACGCACATATTCTGCCTTCCTCCTGTGACTATAATAAACACCCCTGTCTAAAGCCGGACCCTCCTCTGTGCACTTAATCCTATTCCTCTCACCTACACAAAGACATTGCTCCAGATTTCTCCCCTTTCGCTCCCCTTTATAGCTAACTGTCCCTCTCTACTAGATCATTCCTGTTCACCTACAAACCTATGTAACATTCCATCTTACTGAAAAACAAATCTTTTTCTTGACTATACTTCCATTATCAACAATCATTCCAACTCTTTGCTCTTTGCAGAAAAACTCCTCAAAGACACATTTCTAACTCCTCTTCTTCCATTCTCTCTTAAACCCGCTCTGATCAGGCTTTCACCTCCAACCCTCTGAGACTGCACTTGTCAAGGTCCCCAGTGACCTCCACGTTGCCAATCCAGGGGTCAATTCTCAGTCCCATCTTAGCAGCAGACCTCTCAGCAACACATGACATGGGTGGCCTCTCCCTCCTCCTCACACACTTTCTTCACTTGGCTCCTGTGACATCACATTCTCCTGGTTTTCTTTCTACTTCACTGGCCATTGTTTTTCTATCTGTTTATACCGATTCTTCCTGTTCTCTGAAATCTCTTGATATGGAAGTGCACCAGGGCTCTGACCTGGGTCCTCATTATCTACTCTCACAGCTATATACACCCATCTAAATGCTGACAACTCCCAAATTTAGATCTCCAGCTCAGACCTCTCATCAAAACTCTAGATGAGTCTGCTCATCACCTCTTCCCGGATGTATAACATACACCTCAAATTCAACATGGCCGGGAGCGGTGGCTCACACCTGTAATCCTAGCACTCTAGAGCGGGGGAGGATGAGGCAGGAAGATCGCTTGAGGTCTGGAGTTCGAGACCAGCCTGAGCAAGAGTGAGACCCCATGTCTACTAAAAATAGAAAAATTAGCCAGGTGTGATTGTGCATGCCTGTAGTCCCAGCTACTCAGGAAGCTGAGGCAGGAGGATCCCTGGAGCCCAGGAGTTTGAGGTTGCTGTGAGCTATGATGACACCACTGCACTATAGCCAGTGTAACAGAGTGAGACTCTTCTCAAAAAAAAAAATTTTCTAACATGTCCAGAGCTGAACTCCTGATCTGCTTTATGCACAGTCTTCCCCATCTCAGACCACAGCAACTCCCTAAGCTTTCGGTTGCTCAGAACAGTGCTGTCCAACAGAAGTCAATGCGAACCACATATGCAATTTTAAATTTTCTAGTAGTCATGTTAAAAAAAATTAAAAGAAAAGAGTAAAATTAATTCTAGTAATATATTTTATTTAACTCAATATATCCAAAACATTTACATTCTGGTATGTAAACCATATAAAATTACTAAGATAATCTATATCTGTATCTGTGACATTCATCCAGCATTGCTTTTTACACACTATGTCTTTGAAATCTACTAGATGTTTTACATTTATACCTACTAAGCCCATTCATATACTCAGTAGTTACATGTGGCCAATGGCTACCATACTGGACAGCATAGATTCAGATTGAAGCCCTCAAAGTCTTCCTTGACTACTCTTTTTCTCTCACACCCCAAGTTAATTTGACAGTTTGCCTTCAAAATATAGCCACTTCTCATCTCCACTACCATCACTGTACTCTGAGATCTCTCACCTTGATTGCAGCGTGACCTCCCAACTGGTCTCTCTCCTTCTGCTCTTGCCCCTACAGACCATTTCCAACACAGCAACCAGAGGAATCCTTTTATAAGTCAAAGCCCCTCCAATGGCTTCCCATTTCACTTAGAGTAAAAGTGAAAGTCCCTACAAAGTCCTACCTGACCTGGCCCCTTTCACCTCTCTGACCTCACCTCTTACCACTCCTCCCACCCTGGCCCATCTGCCCAGCCAAGCCACCCGGCCTCCTCACTGTTCCTGGATCCCCCTTGGGCACAAGCCCTCTTTGAGGCCTCTATGCTGGCCACTGTCCCTGCCTGGGACACTCTTCCCCCAGATATCTTCATGGCTAACTCCCTTACCTTCTTCAAGTTTTTGATCAAATGTCATCTTCATAATGCTCCAATGATTCTTAATGAAAATTACAGTCACCCCATATTGCCCCCCAGCCCTCTTACCCTGCTCGGTTTTTTCCACGGCACTCAATACCTTTTAACGTGCTACAATGTATAACTTATTATGTTGATTGTTAACTATCTCCTAGGAGGGCAGGGATTTCTATGTACACTGATCTATCCCAAGCATCTACATCTGGCATGTGATAGCTGCTCAGTAAATATTTGTCGAATGAAAGAATAAAAAGCACATCTCCCAATGTTTCTTTATATATCCATTATTTTGTCTACTTGTTTTATTTCCTGTCTGTCCCACTGAGTCACAGCTGCCTGACGGTGGCACGGGGCTGTTGTAGTTCCCTCTTCTTCCCGTCACCACCCTGCTGAGTACTCACTCACCTGTGTTCAGCCCTGTCCTGACAGGCACTTCTGCCCTCTTTTCTGTCGGGGGCCCCTGGACCCCCCGCAGGCTGGACACCATAGTACAGGCAGCCAGGATCCATGATGTGCACTGGCAGGAGGAGAAGAGGCAGGGGGAAGAGGAGATCAGGAAGGAGTGTCTGGGGTCCTGAGGGCACTATCCCTCTCCCTCCAACCCATGAGCCCACCTACCTGTGCCTGTTGTAGGCCTGAGGGCAGGGGTGGGAACAGCTGTCTGGGAGTTGTCTGGGGCCCTGAGGGGAAAGGTCTCTTGGTTACTTAGAGAGAGAAGAAGGATAAGCCTGCTCCCCTGTCCCCTGTCCCCCAGACCCCTGGACAGCCAACCCCACTCACATGTCCTGAGCTGTGGGTGCCCCGCCTCTCGAGTCCAGGCCAAAGTAGATGGCATTGGGCATCATGTCCACAGTATTCGAGGTTGAAGGCTGCTCGGAGGAGGACGTGGGGAGAGGAGGGGACCGTGGGCTGGACTCTGGGCTCAGCCCAGGCCTCTGGGTGGTGGCAAGGCTGCTGAGCCCACCAAACACGGTCCTGGGCTTGGGCACGGGCTTGGAGGGCTGGGCTTGGGGCGCTGGGCTGGGGGATGGCTCCATGATATTGTTCAATTTGGGATCCAGGGAGCCCTCTGCAGTGCCTGTCTGCAGCAGGCGCAGAATGCGTTTCCGGTGCCCTGTGGCACTGATGCCCAACTGCCTCAGCTCCTCGTGGCCCAGGCCCTGGGCTGCACCCGCCGTAGCCAGGCCATGCCGCCGGAATGTTTCCGCATACTGCTCCAGATGCACCGTAGCCAGCCACACAGCGATGTCCAGGTCCTGAGGGGCAGCCATGGGGGCTCAAGCCATTGCTGGGGGGAGGGGCAGGGTGAAGGGAGGGCTCAGGCTTTGATTCCCCCTCCCTGACCCAAAGTCTGAGGCCTGGAAAGGGAGACCAGCCTCCAGTTTTACTCCAAAGAAAAATGCCCAAAGGCCTGTGATCTGGGGGCAAAACCATCCCAGACCATCAGAAAAGGCTCTCTCATCACAGGAGAGTCCCTTCATTTGCAGTTGAGAAAATGAGGCCCAGGGAGGGGAAGGGTCTTGCCCAAGGCTCACAGCAAATTGTGCTAGGGTTGGCCTCCAAGATCCTGTCCACCCTGGGTCTGGGTCAAAGCTCTGCCCCTGCCTTAGTGCACACCCAACTGAGTCAGCATGGGACTAGATGCTGGAACCCTGCAGGGAGGTAGGAGGGGCGGGCGGAGGGACCAACGGTATGGCCAGGTCCAGCCTAGGCATGAGGTGGGGAGAGGGGCAGGCTAGGTAGGAGGGAGACACAGACCCCATTCCCCCTGGTTTCCGGGGCTGAGGTATGGGCTTGCTATCCCAATCCCGCTGGCTCCCAGTTCCTCCTCCCCTTCCACCTATTGTCTCTGCTCAGACTTCCTTCCTGTCCCTTCAGCCCTGGCCGCCCCCACATCCTGCCTGCCTTGGTCAGGCTGCCCAGAGAGCCCTAACCAGCTCCAGCGTGTGGGATCCTGGCCCTGGGTAGAGGCCACTTGGGAATAGGGTGGGCCCAGAGAGATGAGGGGCCACAGGCCAGGGTTACTCCAGGGTATTCTCGACTCTCCACTGACTCACAACATGTTCACAGGCAGCGCCTGCGCACACCCTGGCGGACTGAGCAGCTTGAAATGACATCCTCCACCTCTGCTTTCTCCAAGCCTTCCTTTTCTGAGCCTGCCTTTTCCCTGCCCATTCTCTTGGGCTCAGGGCTCCGTGCTCTGTTCCATTTGGCCCCCCTGACCCTGACCCTGGTCTATTCCCTGGACCTATCTCTGATTCTGCCTCCCCTGAGTTTTATCTCCACCTTGTCCCTATCCCTGCCCCAGTCCATCTCTACCTCTTATTCCATCTTTGTCCCACTCCTTGTCCCACCCTGTTTTACTCTGTCATTAGCCTGTCCTTGCCTCAGTCTCCAATTCTATTATAACTAGGTCTTAAGTTGTATGTGTGTCTCTGGCCACCTCTGACCCTGAGTTTCTGTCTCTCCGCATCTGCCTGCACGGCTTTCTCCCCGTAGCTCTTGTCCTCTGTCCCTGACCAGGACTCCCTCTCCGTCCCAGCATCAGTTTCTGGCTTCCCTCTGCCTCTCCCCGGCTAAGCCCCATCCCCAAGCCGGACCCGGGTGCTGAGCCTCGGGACCTGACTCACGGCGGGTTTCCCGGTGACTCAGGCCCGGCCTGAGGGCACGGGACTGGGAGCCAGGAGGTGCTCGCCACCGGACAGGAGCGGCGGGGGCGGGCTGGGCAGTGGCGGGCAGCTCGGACTGCGACTTGGGAGGGGCAAGGAGGGAGGGGGCAGAGGCCGGGCAGCTGGAGGGAGGGGCAGAGGGGGAGGAGGAGGGCGCCGGCGCGGAGGGGACCCTGGGAGCCCACGAAGGCCCGCGAGGAGGTGATGGGGAGGAGTCTGGGAAGCAGGAGCCAGGGGGCGCGGGGGTCCTCACCTCACGGCGCCGTGGCCGTCCGCTCCCCGGTGCCCGCCGCGCTGTCTGAAGCTCCGGGTCCGGAGGCGCCGGCCCCGCCTCCCCTCAGCCCTCCCACGACGGGCCGGCCCCGCCCCGCTCGCCCGTTCCCTCCGCCAGGCCCCGGCCACTCCTTGTGCAAGCGCTGACCTTCAAAGGGTTTGGGCTCCTTACCCAACCGCCACGCTTATCTCGGAGTCTGCCCGGCTCTGCCCTCTTGCAGGGCGAGAAAGGGACCAGAACACAGTTGGGGGCCGAGAGAGCCTTAGGGAGAGGGACGGAGATGGGGACAGAGGTAGAAACTGCGAAAGCGAGAGGGCTGCGGAGGGTGGCTTTGCCTCCCCTCCAGTCCTGCCACCCGGGAGGACAAGGTGGGGGGCTAAGGCCCCAGGGCACTTCTCCCACGCTCAGCAGGTGGCTGGACCTTGGCTCTCACTGTAATGGGGAAGGACATTGGACATCCAGAAGTCGTGGATCCCCACAGCCTTCCAACCTGGGGACCCCTCTCTGGAGCCAAGCGATCTGGCCGGGAAAGGAGTCCCCGTCTGCTTCCCCCTCCCCCAAGGGCCGGGCCTACGCTGCTTCAGAGGGATGAAGGTCCCTACTTTCAAACTAAGGTTTGGGGCTGCCTTTTGGGGGATAAGGCTGACGCCCTGCAAGCACAGTGACCAAGCAAGCAGATTTTTCATTCTTGGGAGAAGCCCCTTCTCCCCACTCTCCCACCCTAAAATTACAGTGGGGGTGGGCGGACCCTAAGGAGAAATGGCTCCTCTCTCTTCCCCCTGCGTGCTGGATCTTTCCTGGAGCCTCTCCCCCAGAGCCTGAGCACTTCCCCCAGAGCAGGACCAGTGCTAGTTGTGTGTGGTGTTGGGGGTGGAGGGGCCCTGGCCAGCTGTGTTTTCCTGTTTGTGTGAGAGGAAGTTGGCTGTGAGTCAGCAGACGCAGGAACTGTCAGTAGCTAGGGGAAGACCCCTGCCTCAGGGGAAGACAAGGGGTGTGTGGGGAAGTGGTCCCCACCTCTTCCATCTCCCCCAGCTAGGAGAGGGACTGTCATCTTCAGCCTCCTGGAGCCCCACTTTCCCAGGGCCTTCCTTTTGTGAAAGAGAGTGATAATAATAATAATTAATAATTAAAATGGCCATAATAATGGCCACTGATTATTGAGAGCTGACCTGCCCCAGGCCCTATGCAAACATTGCTTTGCAGGCTTCAATTAATCCTCACAAATACCCCTATAAACAGGGAATTTATCACCTCTATTTTACAGATAAGGAGACAGGGAGCATTAAATAACTTGCTCAAGGCACTGCACCTAGAAATAGCCAACTCTCCAAGCCCACGTCTTAATTACGGAGCTCACCTACAGCCCTGGACTGGACTCCTATAACCGGGTCCTTTTTTGTGGATGGGTAACTATGATGGCCTACACAAAGCTCCCCCCAGACCTTCAACTGCAAGAAGTGAAATTAACCAAGGGCCCCAGCTGCTTCTGTTTGAAACCGGGTAGCTCCAGCTCTAAGGCCAGCTTCCCACTGGGCTGCTCCCAGCCAGGACAGAGCTCAGCAGAGATTCTAAAGCAGGCCCATTCCTGGGGGACAGGGGACTCCTCTGATAGCTGACTTTGGTTCAAGAATTTCCGATGGCCTTGCTGCAATTTCCTTTGCCTGCATGGCAGTCTAGGATGCTTCCTCCCAACCTTTGTTCCTTCCTCTCTCTTTCACAGCTCTCCCAGCCCCGGGCTCCTTTCCTCTCACACAGGCCTTTCCCCTAATCAAATCCTTGCACGTTCCATCCTGCCTTGGCAGCTTCTTCTTGGAGGACTCAGAGTAACCCAGCAAGAGAGGGGGTAGGAAAAGACAGTGCAGGGCGCCGGGTGCTTGCAGGAATGTGTCCTGGGGGTCCTGGTCAAGGGTTAAGTGCGGGGAGTTCCAAACATTTTTTCATTCCCTTTTGACAATCTGGTGAAATATTATGGCCCCATCTCAGAATAATGTTTTACAATGCATAAAATAAAATATATAGGATTACAAAGGAAACCAATTATATTGCAATATAGTTATAAAGCTATTTTTAATGTGATATAGTCGTATATGTGCTTCTTTATTAATGCTTTAAATAAGATCTAGTGGTAGGGTTGATACCTCCCATAATTTTGAAGCAGTGGTGAGCATAAATGATATTTCAAAAGATCTACAATACTTTAATAGGATATGAAAATATATGTGATTTCTATTGGCGACAAAGCCATAATTATGGCTAATCTGACTCATTTGTTGCTGTTGTCATAACTGAGGGAAATATTAAATTTCAGCTAGAGTTTAGTGAAAATGATATTTTTTCCCACCCAAGCTTATTGACTCCAAGTTAAGGGCACCAGAGCTAGAGGATCAGGGCAGAGCCACAGAGAGGGGGACCCTGCTTCCTCCCTCAGACTCCACTCCTTTCTCTGGGTGGAGGCTTCTAGCCCTTGGGTTGTACCTTCCTTCTCTCTTTCTCCCTGGCTCTCCTTCTCAGTTTCTTTTCTGACTCTAGCTGTATTTCTCTGTCTCTTTTTTTCTTTTTCTGTCTTCTTCTGAGTGTATTTCTTCTGTCTGTCTTCACTCTGACTCTCTTTGTGGTTTCCTCTGTGTGTCTGTCTCTCTTTCTGCCTCCGTGTCTATGTCTGTATCTTCATAATCTGTCACTGAGGGGATAGGGCAGACTCAAGGGGATCCCTGTAACCTGGGCACAGTGGGACAAAGAGAACCCTTTGAGTCTGGTCACTGGAAGATAAAAGAGGGGCTGTCCCTGGGCCTCAGGGCAGAGGTCTTTTCTTCCCCAGTCCCTCTTTCATTCGCGGTCTCTGTAAGGGCAGCAACAGGCCAAGACAGAAATGAGTGAGAACGAAGGCGGGGTGAGCATCCAGGCTCCAGAAGACAATGGCTAAAGAGTTTGTGATCCTGAACGTGGGAGCAGTGGGAGCTTTCCCCAAAATCCTCTCTGTGGAGCTGTAGTCTAGGGGTCCAGGTGTCAGGGGTTTCCCCTGCCCTCCTCCATGCCTTAGGGAGATCACTGACCAGGTCTCATGCAAGGGCACAGGAACTCACGTGCATGGCACAGAGTAAGTCTGTGGCCAGTGTCAGCCCTAGCCCCTGGAAGGAGGGCAAGAGGAAGGTCCATGCGCTCAAGGAAGGGGAGCCTGGATTTCTGGGGCTGGATCTGTGAATACTCAAGAATAGGATAAAGGGCCAGGTCAACTGTTCCCTTGCAGGGGTGTATGCCTCCAAGATGATTTGGGTGGGAGAGGGCTGTTGGTCTGAGAAATTGGAGAAAGAGAGTGGTCACAGAGTATCCTGAAAGAGCTGAGGCACCCTCGGATAAAAGGTAGGGGGAATAGCGGTGTGCGAGGTGAACCCAGTCACAGGAATAAGAGTGAGACTGGGCAGTGGTAGCTAGTGTCCCTTGGAGGGGCTTCTTCCCTAGGAGGCTATATTGGGTCCCTGCTCCCTAGTCAGACCTCTCTCATTCCCACTGTCCAAAGAATCTGCTTACAGCAAGACCAGCAATGCTAGGCTGGGCAAGGGAACACACTTTACTCCAGAAATAGCTGGTAATTTAAGCTGAGTTGCCTTTTCTTTTGGGGGTACCTTCTGTGGCTCCCTCAGGCTCTAGTGGACGAAGGGTACTTGGAAGAGGCTCTCTCCAAACCTTAATGCTGGAACCCCACAGACCCAGCTCCCCCTGGCTAGGGAGACTGCATTACTGACCAGCAGCATCTGATCTCCCCACTCTGAGATAACCCAGATATAAGCTACAGGGCTCACATGACCCAGTGTGTGCGTGGACTCATGGTTTAAAAATAAGGTACAGTCCAGAAACCAAAAAGAATGAACAGGTTCTCCAGTGCTCTATCTCTGAAAAGACCTTATAACCTGTAGCAACACTTCTATGTTGCCCACAAACCTCAATTGTCTGGGACGTCTCGCTCCTCAGTATCCCATTTCCCCAAAGTTGTGCCCAGTTTTTCTCTTCCCTGTGCTCCTCGGTGTGCACTTCCGTTTAGCCTCTCTGGCATTTTGCAGGGGTGGTGGAGTAGTAAGAAACACAACATTGGTAAATCTTACATCTTAACCCTAACACATGGAACAAAAGGGACACTAGAGAGCAGAGGAGGGGGCAGAAGCAAGCAATGGGGAGACGTGGAAGGGAATTCTCCAGTACCTCCTTCCAGGTCTCTCTTTGCTCCTGGCCAAACAATACACTACGAAGCCATAATCACCTTGGAAGCCACTTTGTTTACCAAAAGGGGATGGTATGTAGTAATTAGGAACAAAGTCTCCAAAGTAAAACCCTGACAACACCTCTACTGGCTGTGTGACCTGATCAAGTTACTGATTATGCCTCAGTTTCGTTTTCTGCAAGCTAGAGATTATAATGATGCCTAGCCAATAGGGTTGTTGTAAAGATTAATCCGTGGAAATATATGGGCAATATGTGGAAAGGGCCTGGCACACAGTAAGTGCTCAGTAAGTGTCCTCTCTTCCTTGTTACTATTTTTACCAGTTACTTCCACGGTAAACTCTGGAATACATTTGGCTCGCATACTTCCCCCATCACCCTGGCATATCCCATTACCCTTTTTAACCAATCAGCCTGTGGCATCCTGTTGCCAAATTAGACCACATTGTACCCCTTGTCCTCGGATGTCATCTTGTCAGTTCTACCACTTTTCTTACTCAACTTCCTGTCACCCCTGCAACTCTCAATCACCTCCATTATCTCTGGTGTCCTCCAGGTCTCACCCCTTTCCCTGCCCCCACCCTCTGGGTGGTGGAGGATGCAGCCGTCGCCCACATTTGGTCGTGATGAGATGGGACAAGGGGGCAGGGAGTGGGCTGGAGGATTGTGTTTCTTACAAGAAGGAGCATTCCCATGCAATCATTTCAGTTATTTCTCATATTTTTATTGAGCGTCTCTTCTGGACCAACCACGTCTCAAGGGTTTAGAGACACAATGTGTACAATAGACTATGGGGGAGCATGATCTGCTAGGGAAGTGAGGCATTTATCAAAGAACCTCCAAATAAATGTGTAATTACAAACCAAGATGAGTCTTCTGAGGGGAAGCGCTATAAGAACATCTAATGAGGCCGCTGACCTGGCCTGGAGGTCTGGGAGGCTTCTCCCTGGAGCTCTGCTTGAACTGACATCAGAAAGATGGGTAGCAGTTAAGTAGGGGTGGGAGGGAGTGTTTTAGGCAGAAGAATCACAAGTGCAAAGGCCCTAAGGTAGGAGCAAGTAAGAGAGACAGAGCAAAGAGCCGGGTCCAGCTGAGACTAAAGGGACCTCAGGGGCCAGGCCATGCAGACCCTTGTAGATCTTGATTGGGATTTGGTCTCCAGTCCAAGAGCCATGGGGAGCCAGGGAAGAGTTTAAGCATGGGATGATAGATTCGGATTTGAATTTTAGGAAGATGGCTGCATGGAGACTGGCTAGGATCAGCAAAGCTCTCCCCACCCCCAATCCCTCTGTGCCATTTCCCCCAAACTCCAGAACTACCCTCCACCACCCCCTCCTCACTGCCCTCCTCACATTTTTGTGAGGATGAAGTCATCATGGGGGAGGGGAGGAAGTTCCAGGCCTCCAAGCCTTCTTTATCCTGGAGGGCTGCAGCAGCCCTGGGGAGCTGGAGGAACAAACACAGAACACCTCCCTCCCCCATCCCCACCCCAACAACTGGGGCCCTATTTCCTTCCACCCTAGGCTGTTAACATCAGCTATATTTATACAAAGATACATATTTTTTTAATTCTACAGAATGACATTCGAATAAGAAGATATTTTTATGCAATTTTACTATAAAATACTTCATGAAGGGCATCTAGAACTACAGCTACCACTCATTCCCCTTGGGGCCTTGGGTAAGTCATCCCCTCTTTGGGACTCAGTTTCCCTATGAATAAAATTAATGAGCAATAAATGCTGTCTAATAGAATTTTCTGTTCTATATCCGTGCCATCCAATATGGTAGCCAGTGGCCACATGTGGCCATTGAGAGATTGAAATGTGGCTGGTGAGCCAGAAGAGCTTAATATTTAATTTTATTTAATTGTAATTAATTTAAATTTAAATAGTCACATGTAGTTACTGGCTACCAATATTGGACAGAGCAGGCAGATCTTAAACTTTTTCAGACTCTGATTACAGTTATGAACCCCTCCCTGCACCAAACTCTACCAAAGACAGCCCCCTCCAATATCGTTTAGATGCTCCAGGCAGGCAGGGCAGACTGCAGACTCGCTGGGGCTGGGGTCCCTGGTCACTTACCTCCTTTCTGCTTTGAAAATACGGGAGAAGTGGGGCTTTGCCCTGAGGCAGAAGAATGACAGGGATGACCCTGGGAGCTGACAGACCACAGTTTTTTTTTTGTTTGTTTTTTTTTTTTTTGAGACATAGTCTCACTTTGTTGCCCGGGGTAGAGTGAGTGTCGTGGCGTCAGTCTAGCTCACAGCAACCTCAGACACCTGGGCTCAAGCAATCCTATTGCCTCAGCCTCCCGAGTAGCTGGGACTACAGGCATGCGTCACCATGCCCGGCTAATTTTTTCTATATATTTTTAGCTGTCCAATTAATTTCTTTATATTTTTGGTAGAGATGGGGTCTCGCTCTTGCTCAGGCTGGTTTCGAACTCCTGAGCTCAAACAATCCGCCCGCCTCGGCCTCCCAGACAGAGTGCTAGGATTACAAGCGTGAGCCACAGCGCCCGGCCTAGCATCTACTTTTAAAACATTTTACTGTGAGATTATGAAGCTATCTATATAAAATACATGATAAATATCAACCAACAAGTTTTCTTAAAACTCTTATATTAGTATTCAAATCTCTATAAGGAAACAGCATTGGTAGGAATGCCTACTGAAAATCAGGCACTAGGCTAGGAAGTTTTATATTTAATCTTCATCTCAAGGCAAGTTAGGTGAGAAAACTGAGTCTCAGAGAGATTAAGTGACTTGGCCAAGTGACTGAAGGGATGGAGATGGGATTCAAATCCCAAATTTGTCTAGCTCCAAGTTTATGCCCTTTTTACTACAGTATACCATAAGACACGTTATAAAAGCATACTCAAGCATATACCTTAAACATTTTACACAGGGATATTTTGGCTCACCCTGCTCTATTAATAATACTAACAGCTATTAATAATATATATAGGAAATACCAATATAATAGCAACAATCCTTTTGGAAAGAAAATTTTCACTATTTCATACTCGTTCACGCAATATGCATCTTAAGATTCAACAATATGGTTAGCTGTTGCGGCAAAAAAATTTTTTTTATAAAGCCAGTACATTTCCATTACCTAGGTTTATTTCAAAACCTGTTCACCTGGTTTTTTCACCTTCTCAGCTAGTAATTAATTCTTTTCTACTTTACTAGTGTTACTTTTATTCTTTCCTTCAAGACACAATATGCTTAAAACTACATTCAAATAAGTAAAAAAAAAAAAGAAAAAAAGAAAACTCATTGGTTAATCAGCCTACCTACCTGACAGCCTACCCAAGTTATCTTAACGATGTGAAGAGATTCTTATACTTTAGGAACAGATGTTCCTAAGATATCTCAAAATCATTAAACAGGATGTTTTCTTTTGACTAGCAGATACTTAATTTAAATGTCCAGCAACAGTCAAAATCCATTTACTGATGAAAAATTCAAGATTTTTCTGAAGAATAAGGGAAACTGGCTATTTAAAACTCTCAAAGATGGCTGCAAAGATTTCAAAGAAAAAAATATAATAAAACTCTCAAAGAAATGGTTATACCCTACTGTAGAATAAAATGAGATTTTTAAAAGTTATTTTTAAAATTACTTATGCTTATAATGTACATGTCACAAATCCTCTTCAAAAACTGAACTCCTATGAGAACTTCTGTGTCATTGTCCATGAAGGAGTGGGGAAAAAAAATGATGCTATGAAGTTAATAGAAAATGTTTTTCCACTGAGATTTTTTCCCTCAAATTTTTTGCTCCCCTGAAGTCCTTACAACTGTCAGAATAGTTCTGTTTCGAAGATTATAAAATAAAATTTTGTCTAAATTCGCGTATCTTCTCAAACAAAAAAGTACTCTACTGAAGTAGGTTACCTACCCAACCAAGTTTCCTTTCTGCCATGAACCCATCCCTGCATTTTCACCATGCCTGAGATCTGCTTTGTCCTGTGCACCCACAAATCAACATTCTAACAGAAACATACGCACGTAAACATACATACAAATGAATACTTCAAAAAAATTTTTTTTCTGAGGGAGAGAAAAGTCCACGGAAAGTCAAAAAACAAAAAGATTGTATTTTCAAGAGCAGTATATGGCATAATGGGCTTATTTACTTGCCTTAAAAAAAAAACAAAAAACAAATACACATAAAACTGGAAGAAAAAAATTCAGTAGCTCATAGAACTTACAGCATGGGACTGACTAAATGCGTACCACAAAAACGTTTAATATGCATTACTACAAATGAAAAACTAAATCTGTAGAACTTTATAAAATCTCTTTATTAGAGATCTTTATAACATATATTAAAGAATATCTTTAGTGGCTATTATGAATCTCAAATATTGACAAGCCAAAAAGAAGTCTAAATAAATTTAATCGAATACCTTACATACCCTGTAACCAGAAAAACTAAGAACCAGAATTAAATTCAGGTGTATGATATTTACTTCCAGTTATCTGTATTTATCAACAAGTGTAGCAATTTTCAATAACATCATCCACATATAAATATAGTTGTGTATGCAGGGGATTGGTTCCAGGACCCCCATGTGTACAAAAATCCACACATATTCAAGCTTCCAAGTAGGCCGAGTGGAAATCGCCTGCACAAAAAGTTGGCCCTCCATATACTTGGGTTTTGCATTCCGCCAATAATGTATTTTCTATCCCATATTTGGTTGGAAAAAAAAAAAAATCACATGTAAATGTTCAAGGGTCAATTGTGCTTAGAATTTCCCTGAGTTTGAGATCTTTCAAATTAGAAAAAAAATTAGCAAAGTAGGCCTTGGTCTTCCACCTCTAAAAATTCCATTATAATTATTTCCTGACAGGAAGAAAAATTAGCATAATCACTGTATTTTTTGCATGTGCTTTTGTTATTAATCTTATTTATTCATCTTCCTCAAGCCAAAGTTTTAGCATTATTGGGCCTGATATCCTGCCATTAAATGCAAATAATTTTCATGTACTATGTTTATATATAACGATAGAGCACTTTAATTAGTTTTGGCAATATATGCACAAATGAGTAATGGCAAAAGACTAGACTTTTCTCTAATTTTGTAAGTTAGATTGTTGTTATAGTTTATTGAAACTTTGAGATTCAACACCAAAAAAATATTAGGTACAGAAATTCTGTGTAACAGTTTCCTATATTAGGATAAAACACTTACATGTAAATATTTTATCAAAAATCAAGTACCTTTAAATTGGTATTTCCCCCATTCATTTCCATCTGTAGGTCTGCATTTAGAAAAAAGACTTCAAAAATGCCAAAGGACAAACCCACTTTTGAGTAAATAAACAGTTAATAATCAAACAAATCTATCACTCAGCCCATACTAAGAAAACAGAAAAATACTGTATAAAACAAGCAAAATGTTTAATGATTAAATACACCCTTTTCTAGAACACATAGTACTTGCTAGCAGATTTATGGCACAGATGCTGATTATCTACCTCCTTTCCCAGAAAAAGAAAATGGTTTGATTTTTTTCTCTCCCTTTCCAAAAATTAATAGCCCTAGAAGGTTTAGCAGAGTAGCTGTTAGTTGTTTAATTATCACAAATTGTAAGCAAAGGATTTGCTGATGTTTGAAAAAGCCCCAAGATTTTGCTTTACCAATTTGTCACCTCAGTCCTTTTATCTGGAAATACAGGCCTCAAGAGAAAAGACTTGTAAAATGTCACCTATGTTTAAGGTATTCAACAATTAGTAAAATGCCAATTTCATCAATATAATGCACATTTATACATTTTTACATCTCTTAAAAATCAGTGGGGTCTTGAGCATTTTGTCTTATTTTAATCGGCAACAACTTTTTTTAGCAGTACATAAAATGATGATACCTCTTACAATAAATTGTACATTAGGATTCCATGAAATACAGCAACTTTGTCTCTCAGAATTACAAATCTCAGGCCGAAAAGTTAATTAGCCCAGTGTCTCATTTTACAGATGAGGAAAATGAAAACCCAATATATGATGTCTTCAACGTCACAAAATCAAGAGGAAAAACAGACTAAACTCTGGTATTCTGGCTCCCGATGATGCCCTTTCCATTACACAATCTGCCTCCTGAAGTAAATCACATGAAAAAAAACTACCTGGGTTTAACCAATAGCTAACATACCTAATACAGATATCTAATAGATATTAAAAGCACATCACTCAGGACTCTGTGTGCTTATGGCTTGTCTCAGACTGACTCAAAAGTAACGACAATTTAAAAAATCCAGGTATTTTTGTGCGTGCGTATATGCTTGTCTTTGGTAAGATGTATAACGAACCATACAGACACTTCAGAAATGAGAGCTTCCCTTAAGACAGAGACTCCACACAGTGCATTACAATGACTCAGTACAATCTCACGTGCATTTTCTTTTCCTAAGGAGAGGAGAGAGCCCAAGGAGAATTACTGGCCTACCTGGAGCCTAAACTCAACAGCTAAAACAAGGCTGTGCACTCATTTATCAACACTAGAAACTTCGCACATCTTTTCCAGTCTAGCAACTACACAATTCACAGGTGGTTGGTATGTTAACATCTCTCCCTGTACGGAAAACTAAAGGAACCCGATAAAACGCAGTGACACTCGCAGTTAGTTGGTAGGACTCACAGCGGAGGGCCAGGGGAAGCCACAAGAGAGGAAAAGGTAACCGAGACAAAACACGTTATCTGGGCTTAGGGCGCTGGAGCACCAGGAGAAGACGAAAACAGACGTCGCAGAAGACGCCGGTGGGCTGCGACTCGGCACTCCCCGCGAGGTCCTTTCGCCCACCCTCTCCATCCCCCAAGTGGGAGAAGGACAGAGGTGGGAGGTGGACGGGCGGAGGCGGGGACTGGGGGCCGGCCGGGCGGTGGTAGCTGCTCTGCTCCGCAGCCGCGGGAGGCCATTTTAGCTCTAGGGCCGCCAAAGGCCCCCGCGGGCCTCGGCGTCCCTAAACCGAGGCCGTCTCTACCTCCCCGCCCCCACGAGGGGCCGCTACGGGCGGGGCGGGAGAGGCCGTGGGGCCCGGCCTGCAGCGGACAGGGGATCCGGGCCGCCGGGTGGGGGCTGGCGCGGGGGCGGACGCCGGGGGCGTCGCGACGGCGGGATCCCGGCCGAGGGGCGAGCAGAGGAAGAGAAGGGAGAGAGCGGGAGGCCGTTACCTATACTGGGCCGCAGCCGCCGCCGCCGCCGCCCCGCTGTGGGTGAATCCAAAGTAGTTGCCGGTCGCCATTTTGGCATCTTCCCCCAGCCGGCTGGGCACTGCGGCGGGCACGGAGAGTCAGGTCCCATGGCGGGAGGAGAGACGTGGAGCGGACGGGACGCCGAGGGAAGGCAGGGGAAGAGAAAGAGAGAGGCGCCGTGAGAAGCCGCCCTGGCAGGGCCCGGGCCGCGGCCGCGCCGCCTCCCCCCTCCCGCTTCGCACTCCCTCACTCACTCGCACGCCCCGGTGGCGGCCGCCGCCTCCTCCCCGGAGCCAGCCCCAACCCCCGCGCCTGCCCGCTGCCCCGGGCCGGGGAAGGGGCCAGGCAGAGGCCCCGCGGGCCACATTAGACTCACCATAGGTGAAAGAAACTACAGGGCATATGGGAATCATGGGCTCGGGCTGCTGCTGCTGAACTCTGAACTCTCACCCGCTGCCTCCCTCCTCTGCCCCGCTCCTCCTCAGCGGAGAACAGACCGCCGCCTCTGGCCGCACTGCGCAGGCGCGCCCGCGCTCGGCACCCTGGGAGCTGTAGTCCCCGCCGCCTTCGCAGCTCAGGCGGGCGCGTGCCGGGGCCTCGGCGGTGCGGGTGTGGGCGCGGGTACCTGGACGCCAGCCCGGAAGGGTGGGTCTGGCTTTCTCCCAAGTGGTAGGGACCGCAGGCGGTAGCGCAGCGACAGGGGTGCATGCGAGGAGCGCCTCTCCTGGCCGTAGGGATATCGCGGAGCGTGACCAGAAAGAGTGACGTCTGTTCGCCTTTTCCTCTTTACTTTTCACTCGTTTCCTCCACTTTTGTGTATGCGTTTGTTTGCTACCTTTCTGTCCTCCTCGCCCGTTCATTTTTTATCAGAATTTGAGCTGGACTAATTAGGATTTTGCCTTATTTCCCGCATTCCCGCTGCTTTTCTCCAGCCTCTGAAGTGCAGAGAAAGAGAAGGGAAGGAGAGAAAGAGAAAAAGAATGCAAAGTGTGCTTTTCTCTTGGACTGAAGACACACCCCAACACCCCTCCTGAACACACCTCTTGCCATACCCTCTCCCCCACCTGCACCCAATCTTTGAGTCATTCAGCGTATATTGAGCCCCCCACAAGGTGTCAGACACCGTTGTGTGTACTGAGGATAGAGCAAGGAACAAAACAAAGCCCCTGTTTACATGGGATTTACAATATTTTAGGAGCGGGCAAATGTCGACTACAGCCAAAACACAGAAAGTCTGGTGGGTGGTAATTGAAGGATCAAGAATAAAGTAAGATAAAGAAAATACCGGAGGTGCTACTTTATGTGCAGCTTGGTTAAGACGACCACTTGAGTAGAGCCTTGAAGCTCGGTAGATACCGAGGGAAGGGCAGCAAGTGGAAGGGTCCTCCTAACGCAGGAGTGTTCAAGAGCAACAAGGTCAGTCTGTCTGGAGCTGAGTTAGAGGGAGAACAGATCAGAAAAGTGCTTGGTAAAGGTGCCAGATCTTTCTGGTAAAGACAGAACGATATTCTCCTCCGTGCAAGCATTTCATACTTCCCTCTGCTTTCTGTTTCCCCTTTACTTTCTCAGTTCATTTTCAACCATTCTCTTTCCTCTTGCAGTCCCTCTTTCTTTTTCTTTTTTATTTTTTTTTTAAGTGACGGTGTCTGGCTCTATCGCTCAGGTTGGAGTGCAGTGGCACAGTCATAGCTCACTGCAGCTGGGAACTCGTGGTCCCATCCTTCCGCTTCCGCCTGCCGAAGTGCTGGGATTACAGTTCCTCTTCTGCTGGACTATTTTTTCTCACCTTACCTCTTTCCTGCCTTTCATCAAAACATAAGTGCTCCATTTCACCTCTTCCTCACCTTCCCCAGGCTCATCCCCCAGGCCCCCTGCAATTCATTTCTCCTAATTGTTGGATATGAGCGGTAGAAAGAAATGCCAAGGGTGAATTAGAGCCCACCCGTGAAATTCAGGGCTTTATCCCACCTTCTTATGCCAGAACAGAAACAATGCCTCAATTCTTATTTTTGCCAACCCTGCTCCCCCACACCTCCTACAAAAGTACAAGTTCTCAGAATCTGATTTGTCCTCTTACTCATTTCACAAAGAGAAAATGTAGAACGTTTGAGAAAAATCAATGTCATCGTTTTTGAGAATACTGATGTCTCCCCAGGCAAAAGTTATTTGTGCTCCAAGTGTGTTGCTAGGAAAAAATATCTCCTACACATAAGATATTAGAACTGTATTTTAAAGGTAATTTGCCTTGAATTTAATTGAGCAATCAAGCCTTACAACACTGACTGAAACTGCTTTGATGAACCTAATAATTAGTAGGCTATTTGAATAAAACTGGAGAAGAAAAGACACGTGTTGATCACCTGCCTAAAAAGACCCTGTGTAGGCCGATTTTATGCTTGGTTGCTTGGCAGACCTTTGGAAGATGGCATGGTGCTGGCACACCTCAATGAATGAGCATATAACTAGAAAGAGGAAGATAGGCCTCTTCTCTTTGATGACCGTTCTTAGGGGTCAGGGGAGGTGTGGCAGTAGTGAAAATTGTTTATAACAGTGTTCTCCTCCTCAAATATGCAGCTTATAGGAAGAGCCTCTACTTGCCCCTGGTTTGGGCTTATTTAAGGAAGGAGTTTTCGTGGGGATTTTGAATCAAGAAGACTTGGGTCTTTTTCCTGGGATTTAGTAGTGGAATAACCTGAACATGTTATTTAACCTTTCTCAGCCTATATGATAGGATTAACATCTACTTCACGGGACTCTGGTGAGGGTTAAATGAGGTAGCATTTATGTAAAACAATACCTAGCTTTTTTATGTAAAAAAAACTAGGCTGAATGATGGTGAATCTTTTGTACATCAACCTTCTAGAAAAGTGAATGCACTATGCAGATCACTCACCTACAACCAAAAAAGTGGCTTTGCTTTAGGAGAGTACCCAGTCTAGGCAACATGGCAGTCTACAATCCACTGGCCCAAAACCAGAAGATGAGAGACCTGGCTGGTAGCAGCCAATTACAATATGTATTTGTTATCCGTCATGTCCAGAAATGGTTCAAAAGCATGTCTCATCAAACCCTTCTGTGCTTCCCACCTCTTTCAAGATAAAGCAAAATCCTTCCATGTGGCCTACAAGACTGTGTGGTCTAGCCTACCTACCTTTTCAGCAAATTCCTCCTTATTCTCTTCATTCCAGCCACCTTGGCCTCCTATTTACCATGCTCCTTCCCACCACAGGACTTTGCATAGTATCCCTGCCTAGAATGTTCTTCCTTCTTCTCCTTACCTGGTTAATCCTCATGCTTGGAGAACTCAACTCCGTCGCCCCCTCCTCAGCCTTCCCTGCCCTCCTTGATGGGTCAGACCCTTATTATGCTCTCAGAGCACCAGGTGTCTCTCCTTAGTTGCTCTTGTCATAGCTGCAATCTTATACTTACTGTGTGATTATTTGCTTAATATATATTGCTCCCATCAAACTATAAGCTTCGTGAGGACAGAGTGCCATTATTGGGTGTCTTGTGGTGGTAGGCACCTAATAAGTACTTATAGAATGAACGAACCAGGCTGTACATAGTTTACTCTTTCTTTGATGATTCAAAAGGCAGTTCAAGAACTTGTAGTGCTGCAGGGTCGTAATTATGAACCTCAGTTAGGATCGAAGGCAACTGAGGCAATGTTCCTTGGCAGTCAATTAGCCACAAGGTGGAGCTAGTCTGAGAAAGCCAGCCTCTAAACTCACCAAAAATATAACGTTACCTTCAGTCACACCTTTGGGTCAAGGCCCGGTATCCTGAAAGGCCTTGTTAAAATACAGATAAGTTAGCCAGAAAGTATATCATATAGCTACTCTATACCAAGAGGAGTACAGTGAAGCGAATAACAGCAAGGACTCTGAAGCTGGACCCGTCTAGCTTCAAATCCCACCTCTGTCACTCTCTGCCACAATCTCTCTCTGCCACAATCTCTCTCTGCCTCATTTTTTCCTCCTCTGTAAACAGAGATGCAAAAGTAGTATCTGCATCAGGGGTTGTTGGTCAGGTTAAAGACTTCCTAGATATAAAGCTCTTAGGTCAATGACTGGCTCTTTGCAAGCACAATGTAAGTGTACACTGTTATTCTAACCACTATCCTATCACAATTGGAAAATGGGCTAAAGGATGGGCATGTTTTTTGTAGGGGAAGGGGAAGATCAGGCTCACAAGGGCATAAAATGGGAGGTACCTGGATAGACGGGGCGGCAGCATGGAGGGTCATAGGAAGGCCAGGGACAAACTGCTGTTCTTTTATGGTACCCGGGAGACCCCAGAGGAAGCAAGGAAGCCAGGAAGCTCATGTGGAGCCCATGATCCTCTCCTAGGACAGATAATTACAGTCATTGCATTTGGAGCTAATAAATAAAGGAAGGGAAATGAGGCTCCAGCTCTGGTCATAACTCAGACAGGCTGAGACTCCAGGCATTCTGGGACCTCACCAACGCAGATAGGTGGTAGTGGGAGCGGATAGCATGTGGAGGGCAACAGAATCAGTCAAGGGAGCTGACGCAGCCGTTGGACTGGCTCCTAAGGGCCAAGTGAGGTAGGACAGTGCTCACAGTTCAAGGTAAAGATCTGACCTTGTTCAGGACTTCAGCTGCTGGCGTGTGGCAGTGAAACACCAGGAAGTAAGCCTATCTGCGTTCCTTTCTTCCTCCTTTCCCCTTTCCTCTTGGAGGAATCCAAATAGAACGAACTTGTAGGGTGGGTTTGAACTGGGTCCTTGAGGGAGAGATGATGCTAAAGCCACGTAGATCGAGTTCGTCTGGCAGGAGCAAGAATATACATGAAGAGTGGAGGCAAACCGAAGGAGCAAACAGATGGATTTAGAATGGGATCAGGATGGAGCAAGGAGGAGGAGTCTGGGGCAATTGCTGTGAACAGCCTTGAGGCATCTGCCACATCCGCCTTGTGTGGCCCAAGGGTCCGTGGTCTGAGGGCATGGCATCTACCCCTCCCCCGCCAAAAAACACATACTACGGGTTTGCCAGTCCCAAAGAGATTTTTGGGAAATTCTAGTCTGGTTCCCAAGATCTGTCTGGGCCACACCCTGGACACCTGGACACTGCTCCAGGGAGGAATCTCATGGTGCTGGCAGGAATCCAAAATCCCTTCCACACTTGCTCTGGCAGGGTCATCTCAACTGGCAGGGTCAGTCAAGGATGGAGGATGGATGGCAGAGTCTAGGCCAAGAAGAACAGAGCACAGGGTTAATTGGAGGAAAACTGCAATGAGCTTAATAATTTCTGTGACATAGAATAGGCTGAAGAGGGAGTTTTCAAGTTCTCGGGAAGGACATAGGGTGAGACTGTGTTGAGAGGAAGGCCAGACAGTCTTTGCTGGGCACTCAGTCCATCAGCATACACTTGGTACTGCTCTTTTGAGTATCAGTGGGTATGTTCTATGTACCTTCTTAGGTAGTGTAGAGCCCTTACAGTTATTATCCTACAACTAGGACTATGGAATTATTCTATAGAAAAGTGTGGATGAGTAAGCCATAAAATGATATATTCACTAAGAAGAGGTCTAGCATTGTGAAAAGTTGGAGGCATAACTGTGTGGTCTAGGAGATGTGCTATAATGGAAGAATATTCTTCAAAACCTTGTTGGCATCCTTTCTTGGGTTTTTGGCCAATGAATGGTGAATGGCGGATAAATGGATGGAGAAGTGTAAGACTTTGAAAGAATTAAGGAACAAACTGAGGGTCCAAGGTTAGACACTGGAGCAATCCATGGAGATAAAATGCTTTCTTGATAAACACAGTGACAGTTACTGGTACAAAAGAGAGTTTAGTTCAGACAACATATTTCATTTCAAAAAGAGACTTTGTGACACAGTGGTTCCTTCTAGGGCCAGATTTTGTAGATTCAAATCCTACCTGTACCACTTACTGTGTGGACCCAGGGCAAGTTATATAAGCTCTCTGAGCCTCGGTTTCTTGGGGGAAATAATTAAACCTCCTTCATGTATGGTTGCTGTGGGTATTAAATGAGTTAATACATGTAAAGTTCTTGGAACATTACCTGGCATATAGCAAGTGCTCAATAATGTTAGTTATTGTTATTGTTATTACATTGTTGTTAATTGTTATTCTACCACCCTTAAGATCATGGCTGTAGAAGGGGCAGGCCTATTTAAAATTTCACTTCATGAAATCCAGAGTGATAATTTTCCAGAGGCCTTCCAGGGTAATATTTGGGCAGGATAGCCTTTGGGTTCTTTCTGAGGTTGTCTTGACATGTGTCATGGATGATCGTGTACGGAGGGCATAGTATTCAAAGAGAGTACCCTAGAAGTTGTTAGGCCATGTCCAATCCTCTGAATAAACTCCGGGGACCTGCTGGGGCACCTTTGCAGGAGAAGCACAGATCTAGGTGTGGACTTTCCCTGGCAAGTAAAAACTGGTTGTTTGGGTAAAACAGCCCCATCCTCCCTACCGAGCATGTTCAGGAGCATTTGCTATAAGCCTTGGTGTTTATAGTGCAATTATATGTTCATTGATCACATGCAATGCTTTCGATTACCACCAAGAGAGAATAGATCTTGGCAATGTGTTTGGGAGTAAATAGATACTGGCAATGCCTTTGATCTCTGTCATCCTGTTATACCTATTTTTTCAATTATATTTTTTTATTGAGATATAATCCACATACCACAAGACTCACCCTTTCAAAGTGTTTAATTGAGTTGTTTTTAATAATAGTATATTCAGAAAGTTGTGCAACTATCACCACTATCTAATTTCAGAATATTTTCGTCATGCCAATCATAAATCCTATATCCATTACTCCCCATTTCCACCTCCCCTAAACCACCAACAACCACAAAACTATTCTCTGTCTCTCGGGATTTGTCTATTTTGGACATAGAAATGGAATCATATGATATGTAGCTTGTATCTGGCTTCTTTCACTTAGCACAATGTGTTCAAGTTTCATTGTCCATTGGATATACCACATTTTGTTTATTCATTCATAAGTTGATGGATATTTGGGTTGCTTCCATTATTTGGCTATTATGAATAATATTACTATGAATGTTGATGTACAAGTTTTTGTGTGAACATGTGTTTTCAATTGTCCTGAGTATATCCCTAGGAGAAGAATTGGTGGTATATCTCTTCTTCTCTACAACCATTGTCCCAGTTTATCTCTTGCCCAAGTCTATTTCAACAAACTACTAATTGTTCCCTCTTCCTAAGGATCTAATCCTCTCAAACCATCCCTACACAATTATCAAAGGATCTAAGATTTTAAAAAATAGTAGTAATAATAATAATAACAGTCTATATTACAATGAATTATCTAATTTATCCTTTATAAAAACTTATAAGGTAGGTACTATTATGATCATCCCATTCAGAGATGATAAAACTGAGTTCACAAAAGTAATAAGTGGCAGAGGCAGGATTTAAACTAGGCCTACCTGTCTCCAGAAAGCCTAACTTCTATGACAGACTGCCTCCCTGACACACATCTGAATAACATGTCACTACCCTGCTGAAAACTTTGCAAGGATTCCCGCCTGCCTGAAATAAGAACATGTCCTATTACTGATGGGTCACTAGAGTCATCTTTATGTTTCAAATTTTAATGCACGTGACTATTTCTTATTTATAAACCCCTAGAGCACTTACATTATTGGCTTTCTAATTACTTCATTTCAAGGCATCCAATACTTCACATTTCTTAACACTCATCAGACTTGTCATTTCTTGCTCAATATCTCTCTTCTCCCCAGGAAAGAAAATAAACTCCACAGGATGGCGAACTGTGTCTGTTTTATCTGCCACTGACTTTCAGCTACTTAGGACCATGCCTAAAACATAATAGGCACTTAATAAATATTGGTGGGATGAATGAAATTAGTCTTGTGTCCATTTCTTGAGGGCAATGGTTTTCTGATACATGTTTTTGATATCTTCCTCCACCCTCCCCCAACTACCACCTAACATGGTACTAGGCACATAAGCAAATGCCAACCTATTTTAGTCCTCCTGGTTCCCTGGACATTTTAGTACATGTTATTTGCTGCCAAGTCTCAACACTCAACACCAGTGTTATAAGGGTTTCTTTGTATCAGTAACATATTCCTAGGAATCTGAAGAACCTACAGGACTCAGGGCAGCCACAGGAATAGCTAACTAGGGGCTTGGAGAAGAATCTCAGCCACACTGTGACCTGATTTAAAGCTTGATATGATTATTAACAAGCAATGCTGAAAGGCATATTAGTTTAGAACCCACACTCTAGAGTAACACTGTCAATAGAACTTTCCTTAAAGTTGGAAATGTTCTCTATCTGCACTGTGCAATAAGGTCACCATTAGCCACATGTAGTTGTTAAGTACTTGAAATGGGGCTAGTATGACAGAAACTAAATTTTTAATTTTATTTAATTTCAATCAAATACTCATGTAGCTAGTGGCTTCCATACTGGACAATACAGAGGTAGAGTCAGGACTTAAATTCAAATCCTGACTCCACTACTTACGACAATATGACTTCGGCTAATTTATCTCCTTGTTTCCTGGTCACTCCACTTACAAAATAGGATAAATAATAATAGTGCTAACCTCATAAATTTGATATGAGGATTAGAAAACTGAGTAAACATTTTGTATATGGGTCCATCAAGCTAGCACAAGAGTGGCTGGAGAAAGAGGCTGACTGACATCCATGAAATGGGTCATCTTGCCCACCTGATTGATAGTGTCTCCTCCACTGGGAACATTCACTGGTGGGCATTTACATGGTTTATTAGCTTCCTATTGCTGCTGTAACAAATCACCCCAGAATTCTTGGCTTAAGACTATGCGTATTTATTATCTTACAATTCTGTAGCTTAGAAGTCTCATTGGGCTAAAATCAAATTGTCAGCAGGGCTGCATTCCTTCTGGAGGCTCTAGAGGAGGATGCATTTCCTTGCTTCTTCTGTCTTCTAGAGGTTGCCTACACTCCTTGGCTGGTGGACCCTCTCTCCATCTGCGAAGCTAGCAGCATAGCATCTTCAGATCTCTCTCTGACTCTGACACTCCTCTCTTCCTCTTGTAAGGATCCTTGTGATTACACTGGGCTCTCCTGGATAATTCAGGATAATCCCCCTATCTCAAAATCCTTAATTCAATCACATCTGCAAAGTTCCTTTTGCCATGTAAAATGACATAGTCTTTTTTTTTTTTTTTTTTGAGGCAGAGTCTTGCTTTGTTGCCCTGGCTAGAGTGCCATGGCCTCAGCCTAGTTGACAGCAACCTCAAACTTCTGGGCTTAAACAATCCTTCTGCCTCAGCTTCCCAAGTAGCTGGGACTACAGGCATGCGCCACCATGCCTGGCTAATTTTTTCTATATATATTTTTAGTTGTCCAGCTAATTTCTTTCTATTTTTAGTAGAGACGGGGTCTCGCTCTTGTTCAGGCTGGTCTCGAACACCTGACCTTGAGAGATCCTCCTGCCTTGGCCTCCCAGAGTGCTAGGATTACAGGCGTGAGCCACCGCGCCCGGCCAAGATGACATATTCTTAGGTTTGGGGGCCTAAGATACATGGGACATGAATATCTTTACAGTCTGTGACCATTCAGAAAGGCACATCCGTGTACCTCTCCCCAGTCCTTCTGGTCATAATTTTCTTTTTTTTTTATTTCAAAATATTACAGGGATACAAATGTTTTCAGTTACCTGGATCATTTTTGTAATGCTTGAGTCCTGGCTAAAGGTGTTCCCATCACACAAAGAGTGTTCATAGTACCCATTAGGTACGTTTTTGATCCTACCTTCTCACAATTTTTTTTTTTTTTGAAACGGAGTCTTGCTCTGTTGCCCGGGCTAGAGTGCTATGGCATCAGCTTAGCTCACAGAAACCTCAAATTTCTGGGTTCAAGAGATCCTCCTGCCTCAGCCTCCCAAGTAGCTGGGACTACAGGTGTGTGCCACCACACCCGGATAATTTTTTCTATATTTAGTAGAGACAGAGTCACACTCTTACTCAGGCTGGTCTCGAACTCCTGATCTCAAGCGATCCTCCCGCCTTGGCCTCCCAGAGTGCTAGAATTACAGGCATGAGCCACTAGGATTACAGGTGTGAGCCACCACGCCCAGCCAACCCCTCACAATTTTCTATCCTTGTTCTTCCCCGGTCCCTGATCAGTTGGCCAACCCATCAGCCAGTCTCCATTTATATGTCCATACTCAGTCCATATTTACACATGAGGTAGACAGTAAGGTATACTCCCCCAAATCTTCCTTTTACCACTATTATTTCAAGGCCCTGCTGCATGTGGCAGTAGGGCAGCAGTTGTCCAATTTCAGCTCATACTGACATGCCATGCAGATTGATCGATGATTCAGGCCCTCGATTCTTCCTTGTTTGCCTCTTTCATTAACTGGTTATAGGGAACTCCCGTGAGGCTATAAGGATGGCTGGAGGGAGAGAGTGCAAGGTACCACGGGATTCTGGGTCACCTGCTTGGGACAGTTTATTGGTGCCTTCTGGACTGCTACGGCCTGGTTTTTTTATAGAACCACTTCTATTTTGAAATGCTGCTATGAGAGTTTAATTTTATGGTTTGGTGGATCAGATAATATGCAGTTCATGATGAACAGTTCTCATAGGCATGTGGGGTTCCATACTCAGGTGTTCAGTCTCTACTAGGGCTCAGAAGCCTCTCACGAGCTGCTTTTCAAGTGGAAGAATAGTTGTTGGCGGACACAATTCGACTCTAAAACCTTAGGGGTTTGTGCTTGATTTTCCTGTTGAGGCTTGCCAGAGGCTGCGTACGGCATCTTTGTCTGCTACAGAAATTTCCAGGACCACCGTATCCTTGGATCATAAGACCCAGCGGCAGGGCAGCTGGGATCACAGCCTGCACCTTCTTCAGATCCTTTTTGTAACTGATTCATACTCAAAACTGGTAGCCTTATGGGTTGCCCAGTAAGTGGGGGAGAGCAGCATGCCCAAATATAGTCCATATTGCCTCAGAACTTCAAAGATGTCCACCAAGCACTGTGCCTTGGGGCAATAGGGTTGTGGATGTGGGTCCTCAGAGGAGGCATTAGCTTATGAGGCAGCTGCCCCAAGTGCAGCATTAAACAGCTTTTGTGAGGCGAGGCGGGCTCCCACTGACTGGGGAAGGGCTGCCTCTGTTGCCAAGGGTGGTATGGGGGTCTTGGGGTTCACAGTTCTTAGCCTAGACTCTCCCTTCCAAAATGCCCTCATCCCATCCCATGTCTCAGGGTTCCACTCTTTCCCCACTGTGTCGTAGCCTTAGTTAAACACTTGTCAACATTCAGCCTTTAATTGGTGTGGAAACTCTTCGGCCCTGCCCTTCAGCCCCGGGCTTTGTCCTTAGCCATTTCTTCCCTGTGACCTCATAGGAGATGAGGGACGGAGTCAAAACTGCCATTGAGGGTTCCCGAGTGACAACTTATTTTCCTGTTTGGATAGTCAGTTGAGTTCCCAATGCATTGTCTTGCCCCTTCACATTGTCTCGTGCCACCCACTGGTCATGTTGTGAGAAACTGTGATGCCATCACATGCCAGGCCTGTTCATATCCCTGTTCCCCTGGACAAGGTGAGGTTCCATGTGCTCCACAAATATGGGTGTAATCCAGTTCTATTTTTCCATTTCTACTTCCTTGGCCTCTCCTGGTACATTATACAGTGAGCACCCAACAGAAAACAGAGAGCACATTCAGATTGGGTAATTTAACCTAAAGGATCAAGGAAAGGACTAGGTCCAGGAACCCTGAGAAAGAGTGCCGTGTGGAAAAGGCCACCAGACAGCGGCTGTTGACCTGGAAGGGAGGGAGATGGGAGCACGCAAATAGCCAGAACTCCCTTTCCTCCCCCTCTCTGATCTGCCAGGGCTCCAAATTGGCCAACCTTAATAAGATGACTCTGTGATCCATACAGCTCAGCCTCAGACACGGGGAAGGGTGGAGAATGGTAGAGAGTAGATCTGGAGGAGCAAATAAACAGACATTTCTAACCTAAAGATATTCTAAGAGTCAAACTTATTTGAGACCTAGACCCATTTTTCACTTATTTTATGAGCATCTTCAATCGAATATTTCTTTGGGGCACCTCAAAATCAACATGAGCAAAACAGAGCTCGTCTTTGCTTTCCAAACTCATTTCTTTCTGTAAGCTCCCAGCTTTAGTTACAGCACTGTTACTCGTTTAGACAGCTAGTCCAGAAACCTGGGAATTGTCCTTGATCCCTTCCTGTCCCTTATATCCTGCATCTCTTTGGTCAACATTCTGTGCATATCTTTCAGCTTCATCTTTTCTCCTCCATTTCCCTCCCAGGGTGTCAGTTCAAGCCTTCATTATTTCTGATATGTCAACAACCTCTTACTTAATTCATCTTTCTTCCTGCACCCTTTTAAACCGCAATCTACCATGCCACCAGAGTGATTTTCCTGAACTTCAAACATGAATCCAGCTACATCATCCCTTTGTTTATAAACCATTGGCACATTTAGCCCTGAAAACGAAATCCAAGCTTCTTAGGATGGTATTTAACACCCTGGCAAACTGGTTCCTGGGTCTTTCTTAAGCCTTATTTGCCACCCACCTGTGTGTACTCTGTTCTCCAGCCATATAAAATACTCGATGTTTTCTGATTGTGTCTTGTTATTCTACACCTTTGTGCTTTCCCATATATTTTCCCCCTTTTCCTGTTATGTTCTTTCCCTTCTGCCTGCCAGGGGAGTGATAACTTCTTTTATAAGAGTTGGCTCAAGTGGTGGGGCACGGTGGCTTACGCCTGTAATCCTAGCACTTTATGAGGCCGAGGTGGGACGGTTGCTTGAGGTCAGGAGTTCAAGACCAGCCTAAGCAAGAGCAAGACCCCCGTCTATACATAAAAAAATAGAAAAGTTAGCTGGGCGTGGTGGTGCACACCTGTAGTCCCAGCTATCCAGGAGGCTGAGGCAGGAGAATTGCTTGAGCCCATGAGTTTGAAGTCTCAGTGAGCTATGAGGATGCCACTGCACCCCAGCTTGGGTGACAGAGTGAGACACTGTCTCAAAAAAAAAAAAAAATCAGTTAGCTCAACTGACCTCTTCTCTCAGAAGCCAGAGTTGAAAACCACCAGCTGGGATCCTCTAAAAATGAATGAATGAGTATTTAGAATGTAACTAAAGGAATACATAGTATTAGATTAATGTACAAATGTAAGACATGCAGCTACTCATAGAGCTAGATGTGGGGTTTAATTGAATCTAATATGTTATAGATCGTAAAGACAGTGAAGAAGAAAACTCTGCTACCATTAATTATAAGATGCATTCCAAGTTCAGAAATATTAAAATGTGCAAAAAAGCGCACCTTAGAATCAGGTGCCAGCTAATCTACCCTTTTATCATACACATAAGGGAACAGGTCTAGAGATGTGACTTGCTCAAGATCACATAGTTCCTTAGTGACAGTGCCACATTTAGACACATCTCCTGACTTTCAGCCCAAAGCCAGTTTCATTTTGTCATATAGATTTATTATTGATGATTAGCGTGAATAATAACAACTCCTCAACTTTGCAAAATAAATTTACATTAGGTTCCCTTATTCCCTTTTAAATGTCAGAAATACTAGACAAAAATATAGGCTGGTTCTTTAGGTTCTTCATTCCCTCTTCCTCCAACAACACAAAAACTAACTGAAAATACAAGCATGCACATGTGTGTGTACATATACACCCATGTCAGGGCAGGGCCCTGCAGAAGGTACAGTCCATGTTGGGAAACTAATGCATCTAGTTTGCACCTCTTGAGGGATTCTTCAGTCCTTTTTGAGGGGGCTGCATCTCTAGTCTTGAGTTCTAGGTCTTTGTCTGGGTCATGTTATCCACGCAAGCTGTGATTTAGGCTAAAGCCCTGTCATACCCCTTATCTGGGGAAGGCTTTAGTCTGCCTTGTGTTGTCCATAGCCATCTCTGGTCACTTCCTGATTTTTACAGAAGTCTCAAACATTTCCCTCCTCACTGAGCCAGGCTCTCTGCTCTTCACGGAACTGTCCAGAAAAGATTTTCCTCTCTTTGAGGCCATGTCATCAGAAGAAACTCAATTACCATTACAGGCTTCCATCCACAGAAAAGCAACAAGACCAAGGAGACGGGCCAACAGTCATCAGTATTGTTGACAAACGGCCCAGATGATAGTTTTTTTTTTTGCCTGGTCCTTCTTCTGAGGGAGATGATGTTTTTCACAGTTTTAATGTACTGCAATGAAAGCAGTTTTCTTCTTTCTTTATTACTTAGAAACTCCTTCTGATCTCTGCTGAGTAATATCATGTTAGGATTTCTAAAGGACAGAATATTCTAGGTACTTGAAAAATTTTAGATGTTAGAGACTCTCTAAAACCAGCGTTGCCCCAACTTTCCTGATGATAAGAATCACCTAGAGATTCTTTCAATAATACAAATTCCTGAATCCCACTGCAGTCCCACTAAATCAGAATCCCAGGGACTATAGCCTGGGAAATCATATATTGAACAAGTCCCCCCAAGTGATTCTTATCAGCAAGGAAGTTTAGGAAACACTGTGTCCAGCCTCTTCATTCTAAGGATGAGGCCACTGAAGCCCAGTGCTATGGTTTGAAGGCTTCTGTCCCCTTCAAAACTCCTGTGGTGGAAACTTAATCCCCAATGCAACAGTGTAGGGAGGTGGCGTCTCATGGGATGTATTTAGGTCATGAGGCCTTCACCCTCAAGAGTGGATTAATGCTGCTAAAAAAGAGCTTGCAAGTGTGGGTTGTCTTTCTTCTGCTCTTCTACCTTGTGAGGACACAGGGTTCCTCTTTGCTTTCCGCCTTCCACCATGTGATTATGCAGCAGAAAGGCTCTCACCACGTGCCAGCAACTTGATCTTGGGCTTCCCATCCTCCAGAACTGTAACCCAATAAATTTCTGCTCCTTTATGAATTATGCAATCTGTGATATTCTGTTATAGAAGTACAAAATGGACTAAGACACCGAGAGTAGTTGAGTAACTTATCGAAGATGCCTGTGTCTTTGCTTGTGTGGGCAGAGGCTGCTTCTGCTTCTGGAAGGATTATGCCTTCCTATGGGGAAGAAGCCAGGAAGACTGTGAATCTAAGAAGGATTAATAAAAGAGTCTTTATTTTTTATTATATGCTCTTCTGTGGTAGTTGGAAAAAAAGTTTCCCCTCATATAATGAATTAATTTTCCAATTAAAAATCTAATTGTTCAGGAGTTCGAAACCAGCCTGAGCAAGAGCAAGACACCGTCTCTACTAAAAATAGAAAGAAATTATTCGGACAACTAAAAATATATAGAAAAAATTAGCTGGGCATGGTGGCGCATGCCTGTAGTCCCAGCTACAGGAGGGAGGCTGAGGCAGAAGGATCGCTTGAGCCCAGGAGTTTGAGGTTGCTGTGAGCTAGGATGACGCCACAGCACTCTAGCCCGGGCAACATAGTGAGACTCTGTCTCAAAAAAATAAATAAATAAATCTAGTTGTGAGTATGTCTCATTTGCATATGTCTTGGAAATACAGTCATTTGTACCCCGGCTTCCCCCACTCCCACATACCTTGAATCTGCTTTCTAGCTGTTGGACAGCCCCCTCATTTCCCTCTTCTCTGCCTACTCCAGGACTTTCCACCTGTGCACACAGCCCCGCCTTACTCCAGCAGCCCTAGCTGGGCTGGGGGCCAGGAGCATTTGAACAACCCCTTCTTCTGCCTGGTGGGGTTTGGGGGGAGTGGAGTGAGTCATCCGCTCTGTGGAATAGAGTAGAAGCCCCAGAGCTGACTGCTGGGCTTGGCTGTGACTCGGCCAAGGCCTTTCTCTCATAGGACTTGCCACCAATGTCCCTAAGCAACACCCAACCTGGTGTACGTTCAGAGATGACGTGGACCAGGAACTCTATGCTGCGGTGGCCACATTCCCACCTCTCTAGTTTCGAGTAGGAACATCTCAAAGGCACATAGGTAAGATTCTGTGTGATGTGAGGTTAGAAGAAAACATTTAAATGTCTAAATTCAAGAAGGTGGAACAAATGGAACTGTCATAACTGTGGTGGGAGTGCCAATTATTTCAACCACTTTGGAAAACTGTTTGGCAGAATCTATTAAAGCTCAACAGTGCATACTCACGATCCAGCAATTCTAGTCCCAGGTATACCTCAGAAATGTGTATATATGTTTATAAAAATATTCACGGGAGCAACTATACATATCAGTCTAAAATTGGAAACCACCCAAATGTTTATCAGTAGTTAAATGGATAAATAAATTCTATTCTATTCATAAAAGAGAATATTATCAACAATGAGAATGAGTGAACTATTGCTAGATGCGACAGCATGGATGAGTTTTGCAAACATAATGTGGAACAACAACAACAAAAGCCAGACATAGGTATGGGCTAGTAATATTAGGGGCCATCAGAAGAGATGGGTAACCTATATAATTTAATTTATAAATGTATAAATTGAGTAAGAAATGGGTCATTTATAAAAATTCATTAAGTAGTCACTCATGATTTGTGTATTTTTCTGCATGTTTGTTTACTTCAATCTAACCTTACTTTGGAAAAAAACAGCCCCATAGCACAGTGATTCCCTGCTTAATCAAACTCAAATGGTCTCTTTTTATTACAAGTACTTTGTAACATTCTCTGTACTCTCCTAAAATGAAAGTTGTAGTTAATTATACATACTATGTGCATAATTTAAAATTTTTTATTTTTAAAACAAAAATTTAATGTTGTAACTAAAAAATAGTGATATAGTGCCTTAGCTGAAGTATAAAGAAAAAATGAGAGGGAGGAAAAAGCTTTCTAATAAAATATGTGTATTTCAGTACATTAATATTTAGCCATGACTATTCTGTAAAACATTGAGTACATAAGGTGCTTGCATCTTTTTTTTTTTTTTCGGTGCTTGCATTTTGTATAAAAATCTCCATGGCAGCAACAGTTGCAAGTGCAGACTGAATCAAGTAATATACTAGGTAATTAGGAAGGCACAGGTGACACAGATTTTTCTGAAATGGTAAAACAATCTGTGCTATCGTGCTAAACAGAACACAGTATAACCACTCTTTCATTTAAATGGTAATGATATTCCTTTAAAATCTAGAGCATGTTAGGAACTGGGAAGAAAATACTCTGTGTTTATATGTCAAAGCTAACTTAGACCCTAGGTTCAGATTGTCATAAATACGCTTTACACATACATGAATGTCCATTTTGATATCATAAAGTAGAGCAGAATGTGGGACAATTCATTGTCATACAGGACTGTCCTGAGCCTTGTAGTATGTTGAACATCTGTGCCCTCTTATCATCAAATGCCAGTGATACCATTGTGACAACCAAAAATACCAACACAAATTTCCAAGATTCTCCCAGGAGGCAATGTCACTTTGGTCAAGAACCATCAATGTAGAGGATTACTTCCAGGCTGTAAGCCATCAATGTTCTCATTTGTAAAGCCCTGGCTGACCCTTGGGCATCAAAGTGATTTGATGAGTATAACAATTTTGCACCTTGCTCAGGTCATGAAGGCTTCTCTACTAGTTGCACTATAGATCTGTCCCAAATTAGGCTCCTTGTTTCCTCTTCCTAGTTCGGTCTTATCCCCTCCTCCCGTCTGGTCTCCTCTCCTTTTCCTCATCCAGTCTCCTCTTTCTCTTCTGGTCTGGTCTCCTCTTTGGTATGATCACCTCCCTCTTGCAGTCTCGTCTCATGTTCCTCTTCCAGTCTGGTCTCCTCTTCCGGTCACGTCTCCTCTTCCTCTTCTGATCTGTTCTCCTCCTCTTCCGATCTGGTCTCCTCTTTCCAGTCTGGTTTCCTCTTCCCGTCTGGTCGCCTCCCTTTTCTGGTCTAATCTCATCTTCCTCTTCCATTCTGGTCTCTTCCTCTTCCGGTCTGGTCTCCACTTCCGCTTCTGGTCGGGTTTCCTCCTCTTCTGGTCTGGTCTCCTCCTCTTCCAGTCTGGTCTCCTCTTCCAGTCTGGGGAACCAATGTGTAGACCCAATCGAAGCCCGAAGGCCTCAGAACCAGGAGAGCTGCTGGTGTAAGTTCCAGTCCAAAATCATGTAGCCTTGAGAGCCAAGAAGAGCTGATGTTTCAGTTTGAGTTCAAAGACTGGAAAAAGACCAATGTCTCAGCTCAAGCAGTCAGGCAGGAGGTGTTCCCTCTTACTAGTAGGAGGGTCAGCTTTTTTGTTCTATTCAGTCGTCAATTGATTGGATAAAGCCCATCCACAATAGGGAGGGCAATCTGATTTACTAAGTCTGCCAATTGAAATATTAATCTCATCCAAAAATACTCTCACAGACACACTCAGAATAATGTTTGACCAAATGTCTGGGTAACCCATAGCCCAATCAAGTAGACACAGAAAATTAACTATCACACCTTTCTTCATTTTTAAAAATTTGAACTATTTCCTCCCAACCCTAAATTATTAACTCTGATTACTCCTGAGAGATCAGATTTTAGGAGATGGGAGTGCTCCCTTTTTTATTATTTACTGTTCAAAAGAGGGTTGAAAGTGTTGGAACTTTGAGTAAACTGTCCTTTCTTTTTTTGTGCATTTCTCTCTTTTACAAATTTTCTACATTAAAAAATAATGATCTAATTCCAACTACCAGTTTATAGAAAATACAGAAGACAGAGGAACATGTTTAATAAACCACATGATGAAATAAGCAAAATCTGTGACTAATAGAAACTATTCAGGATAAAGAACCTGGTTTCTTCAACAGATTAATTCTAAGTGACCCAGCGTGAGCAAGAGTGAGACTCCTGTCTCTACTAAAAATAGTAAAAATTAGCCACGTGTGGTGGCGAGTGCCTGTAGTCCCAGCTACTCGGGAAGCTCAGGCAAGAGGATCACTAGAGCCCAGGAGTTTGAGGTTGCTGTGAGCTAGGGTGACACCATGGCACTCTAGCCCAGGTGACAGAGTGAGACCTTGTCTCAAAAAAGGAAAAAAATTCTAAATGTTATGAAACACAGTGAAAGGAGAACTTATGATTTTAAAAGATTTAAATGACATAGTAACCATTTGTAATGTGTGGGTATTATTTGGATCCCATTAAAAGAAACCTTCCATGGCCGGGCGCGGTGGCTCACGCCTGTAATCCCAGCTCTCTGGGAGGCTGAAGTGGGCGAATTGTTTGAGCTCAGGAGTTCGAAACCAGCCTGAGCAAGAGCGAGACCCCATCTCTACCAAAATTAGAAAGGAATCAATTGGACAACTAAAAATATATAGAAAAAAATTAGCCGGGCATGGTGGCGCATGCCTGTAGTCCCACCTACTTGGGAGGCTGAGGCAGTAGGATCGCTTGAGCCCAGGAGTTTGAGGTTGCTGTGAGCTAGGATGACGCCACGGCACTCTAGCCCGGGCAAGAGAGTGAGACTCTGTCTCAAAAAAAAAAAAAAAAAGAAAAAAAAGAAACCCTCCACAAACCAAAAAAAGAAAAAAATTATAGCATTTGTGAGACAATTAGAAATTTGAACATCGACAGAACATTTTATAATATTAAGGAATTTTTTTAGGTGTAATAGTTATATGTGGGTATATTAAAAAACTAATCTTTTACAGAAATATACTCAAGTATTCATGGATGAAAGATGTCATGTCTGAGATTTGTTTTAAAATAGTTTGGAAGGATGAGGGTATAAGTGGAGCAGGATTGTTGTGGGTTGTGGTTTTGAGGGTTAGGTGATAGATATGGGGGGCTCATTATAATATTTGGTCTACTTATGTGTAAGGTATAAATTCTTCATAAGTGAAAAGGTTTAAAAAATTATGATATGACCAGCACAATTTAATTGCAGGTGATCATTTCTACCCTAGCAACTGTGAAAGACTTATTAATATTTTAAAAACTTAATGATTCACTTAAAAGACAGTTGAACATTTCAAATGCTAAGAGATCTTCATCCTGATTTTCCTCCTCCCACACAACAGAATTGACATCTTGGCCACAGAACTTGGGGGAAACTATGTACAACACACAGTAAATTGTCAGCCTACTTTGAATCTCTGGCTGCAACTCGGCCCTGATTTGGCTGTGTTCCTTCAGGTTCAGAGCTGAAGCCCCAGCTGAAACATCTCCTGCTGCGGAAACAGGGGACAGACACCAGGGTCTATGCAAAAACTGGAGGGGTCACCAAGAGCCTTGAAGCCTCTGCTCTCGAGAACATGGATCCACCGTTACATCCAAATGGAGAACCATCCACATTTCTCAAGGCATCGTCCAGATTGGGGGATTCCAGACACACTGGAATGCCTGGATGCTGTCCCCAGCTCCTTGGTCTTCTCTTGTTATAATTTCTGCCTTGAGAATTGATCCTGCTTCACAGTTTCAAATTCATCTAAAAGCTAATGATTTCTGGGTTCAAACTTGCCATCCCTGGACTCTCCCCTGACTGCCAACTCACATATCCAACTGTCTTCACAATATTCTCACCTAAATGACAAAGGGAAATCTCAAAATTACCAAATGTGAAACAGGTCTTGGGATCATTTCCCCTCCGAAACTCACTGCCACCTTGATCTGCCCACTCCAAGGCATCATCCTTGATTCTTTTCTTCACTCTTCACCTCCAATTGCTCACCAAGTCCTATTGACCCTTCCTTCAAACTCTATCCCAAATCTGACTACTTCTTACCACCTCCACTCCTACCTCTTAGTCTGAGCCGCTGGTGTCCCTCATCTGGGCTATTGCAGTGACCTTCTAACTGGTCTTGCTGCTTCCTCCTTTGTCCCTTGTATCAGTGAAGATTAGTTCACAAGCTCCTCCCCTGCTCAACTCTCTCTGGTGGCTTCTTTTCCCACTTACAATAAAATCCAAATTCCTTACATGGCCAAGAGACCCCCATGTGACCCAGCCCCTGCCCACTCACCCTTTTCCTCCAGCCACTGGCCATCACCATGGTCTTTGAATTTTGCCCCAGCCTCAGGATCTTTATATTTGCTCTTCCTATTCTAGTTTGTTTTTCCTTCATACTTCTTATGGCTTGTTCCCACCTGTGATCAGGTGGATCCTTAGATTCAGGTTTGCTTAGGTTCTCAGGGATGTCTTCCCTCGTCCTATGTCAAAGAGCCCTACTTTTTCCAGCCATTTGCCTTGCTTTTCTTTTGTAGCACTTATCACCAGTTAAAATAATATATTTATGCATCTATGTCTTATTTTCTGTTTCCTTGTCCTCCTCCTCCTCTCAGGACTATAAGCTTCATGAGGGCACACACTTTGTCTTTTTTACCTTTGTGTCTATGCTTAGCATCATAGTTAAATAAGTATTTGTTGGATGGATGAATGAATGACTCTTCCAAGACTGGTCTGATACAAACATGTCTTCAGAGAATGGAAAAGTGAAAATATCGTTTACCATCCATTTATCCTAGGTAGAGTCCCAGAGTATAGGCTTAGATGATGGAGCTCATGTGAATTTTCACTTGGGCCATGAGGAATTTTTCTCTCAAAAGGGCCTGGTGCCTGGTGTACCAAGACTGTCAGCTGGCCCCCAGGGACATCCAATTAGAGAACAATGACTTTACTTTAACCTTCCCGGTCGTGTTCTAGAGAAAAAGCAACTCATTCCAGCAAGGGCACTCATGCTTGGCTCCTGACCACTGTTTCAGTTGGTAGGAGAGATGGTTTGAATATATCCCCGAGGAGAGTCTCAAAATGATCTTTAGGCCCAGTTGTTACGTATCCATCTCCTGGGAGAAGGATCTTGTACCAAAACGAAAAAAATCAGTCAAGCTTAAGAGCAGTAGATAACAGCACAGGGTGGCTGTGTTTTACAGCCTCATATCGTTTAACCTGGATTGGAAGAAGATGTTTCACTTCAGCAGCAACTGAGAGGAGCTGTCCTTTGCCTTTGACCTCACAGATTTGGGAGATGTTACCGGGATGACAGACAGGGCACCAGCCACCGCAGGGAAGGTGTATACCTGGACAGCAGGAGTCACAGTGCATGTCCAGTGAGCAGTGACAGAGGAACGACACGAGAGCTGCATGGTTAACACTGGGGATCTGTCAAAGAAGGGGCGGGATCAGCGAGGTTTTACTGTAGCAGTTCTATGGCAGAAAACACCAAATTTCAGTGGCTTACAACAGCAGCAACACCACATTTATGTTTCTCACCTATAGGTGTTCAGGTCAGCTGTGGTGGTTCTGCTTCAGGCTTTGGATCTGGTTCAAGTTCGCCCCATGTGGCTTTCATGCTAGGACCAGCATGGCAGACGGCAGAGGTTCAAGAAGCCAACCCAAACTATGCAAGGGCATTGAAACCTTTGCTCAGGTGACATCCATTAATATTCCATTGACAAACAAATCACATAGTCAAGCCCAACATCAGTGGGTCATGAAAATGTACTCTGCCTACTCTAGTGGGGCCCCTGCAAAGTCCCATGACAAAGGCTGCGGACATTTAATTCTATTGTAGGGAGAAAGTGGAGAATTGAGAGCAGTAATTCAGTCTCCCACAGGGCCCATCCTGGCTGTTTGGAGGCACGAGTGAGTTACCATGGAGACATCTTGAATGAGGAGGGAGAAACTCAAGGGTAAGGGCAAGAAGCAGAAGATTGTTCCTTTGTTAATGTTACTTTGATAGTATTTCTTGATTTTCACCCTCCAGGCTAAATTTGAGCTTCCTTGATTTTTACCTCCAGGCTAAATTTGAGCCTTTCCGAAGCTCAAATTACAGGACTGTGAACAAACCTCTCTTTGGCAGGAAGCAACAAGGCTGAGAACTCGAACACAGAGAGCTTGTAACTTGTAACCTGAAGGGCCACACACCCTTGCAGGGAAATGCAGTACCCATGCCTGGCATAAGAAGAGAAGGCACCTGTCTTTTTCAGGTTCGTTCAAAGTTACAGGTAAGATTAGCTCTTTCTTGCTCTGTATTTATGAGCTTGGTTCTATAGTGACTTCTTTTCATGTCTAAGAATTATGACAACACTTAGTTTATCCAAAATTGTGGGGAAATTGTTTGTTAGGGAGTGTCCTGAAAAGAAAAGAAGAAAAAAAGGAAAAAAAAAAAAAAGAAAAAAAAATCTCCCAAAACAAACCACAGAAAAAAACAAAATTGTGGGGAATGTGAATTCCACATAACTGATATTTCCATGTAGTGGAAACTTGCCCCTTCAAGTGCCAAAACAGTGTTTATTTTTAACCACTTAAAAAAATCAGATTGTTCTAAAATGTATCATTCATTATCAGTCTTAAAAATCAAACAATCCTCTTCTAGAATGAAATGCACTTAATGAAAAAATATCAAAGGGTCCTAGACATAATTTAATATTTTCTAAGACTCAGATTATTTATCTATGTCTATTAGTTTGAAATACAACACAGTTTCTCCTCTCCTGTTTACATGTGTTCTTTATTAACAATCCTTAAAAAAAAGTCTTTAAGGAAGAGATTAGAAAAGGGAATTATCTGGTATTACTAGATCAGGAAGATTACCTGGGACTCAGGGCAATCTACTTACACTTCAAAAAATACAACCTCAACAGATTAAAGGGACTCCTCTAAAGGAGCCAGATTCAAGAAACTATTAAGAAAGTATAACAGAATAGTGACCCCTCCTCCCATAGATATGGAAGGGAAATATTCAGAGTGAGGAATATGTAATAGAGGGAATGGCCTGAAAAAATGGCAAAAATATTTTTTATCATCTCTTTAAAACATCCTCCATTCCTTTTCCAGAACTAAAATCTGCATCCCTGTCTCAGGCCAGCGGTTGGGAGAGGCAGGGTAAGTCTTTTGCTATTTGTGCTGCAGAAATCTGCTCAGCCTGACCCAGTAAAGGGGGTCCTGGGCAGAGGTCAGGGGATTGTCTTCAGCAGAGATAGAACCATCGGAGTCATCAACTGTAGTTGAACAGTAAGTTACCTGAAGCTGAGAATGCATCCTTTAAAAGCTCTGTATTTCTGCTTTTAGGGTGATGGTATTTCAGACAGGAGTCTCCACCCTCCTCGTTTGCCTGCAAAATAATAAAATGTCTTTTTCCTTCCTCCTCAAACCACTTGTCCTCATTCTTCTGATTCAGCTTTGGTAACAAAAGGTCTTCTTTAATCTTTAGATGGAAGATCCACAATAAACAACTAGGGAATTCCATATGAAGACTGGGGTAGATTTAGAAGATCAGGATGGAGTGTTATTAAGCCTTAAAAAAGGAAGGAAATTCTGACACACGCTACAACATGGATGTGCCTTGAAGACATTATGCTAAGTGCAATAAGCCACATGTAAAAGGACAAATATTAAATAATTCCACTTGTGTGGGGTGCCTGGAGTAGTCAAACTCATAGAGACAGCAGGGAGTGTGGTGGCTGATTGATTGACAGGAGCTGGGGGAGGGGAGAGGAGATGGGAGCTATTGTTTAAAGTGTACAGAATTTCAGTTTGGGATGATTAAAAAGTGCTGGGTGTAAAATGTGAGTGATTAAAAACAAAAGAGCAGGAGCTGGATGTGGTAATGGTTGCACAGCCGTATGAATGGACTTAATGCCACTGAACTATACACTTAGAAATGGTTAAAATAGCAAACTGTATGTTATGTAAATTTTATTGTAATTTAAGAAATCAGAAAAATAAGCCTCCCCATAACCAGAACATTATTGAGTGACTGTCATTGCTGAAGGTGGAAATGGATATTATCCGGCCTTGAGGGAACATGCCTGAAATATACATAGAATTTGGACTCCAAGGGGAGACCTAAGGACTATGAAACATTAAAAAGGTGAGACGGACAGAACAATAATAAGTCTAGGTTTTGTTAAATGTTTTGAAGACAGAATACCTATCCACAGGATGGAATTATTTGGGGCAGGAAGATGATATTGGAATTTGTTTGTTATTTGTTTGAAAATGAATGCTTTCAGAAAACCCAGAGCTCACTGATTTTATGTTTCTCTCTCTGGGACCCCACAGAATTCGTTGCAGAGAATGACGTGTGAAAAACAAACATTTGGGCTAGAAAGCAGAAGGCAGGTGGAGGTGAAAGCGCTCAGGCCTGGTGAGTTAGAGGAGAGAGTGAACCAATGCAAGTAGCTGGCCAAACTGCTTAAAATCTTCCTGGGAGCTGCAGGGCAACATGGAGCCCCCGAGGCACATTCCACAGCTGCAGAAAAAATGACACCACAAGAAAGCAATTCAAGACCTGCAATTCAAACAGGATTTGAAAGACGTAAAAAGCTGAAGAAAGCCTAGGGTTTGAGGAAGAACAGATGGCAAAGGTACAGGCTCTTCCTGGACCTCTAGGGACATCGAGAGATGCTTCAGTTTGGAGTCTGCTGGGGGTGACTCCAGCTGACACAAATGTGGGGACAGGGGCAAAGAGGCAGATTTCAAAGGTTCACTGGTGATTTCCAATGAATGCTGGTGGCAAGAATGGCTTTCCTGAGGCTTCTCTGCTGAATCCCAGCTCTGCTCCGGCTTAAGCAGTTCTATGGCAAGAGGAGCAGGGGGCTAACATGTCTGCTCAGGAGACAGTGTGCGGGCTATGTCACCAGACAGAGAACCAATGGCCAGGAACACAGGGGAAATTGAAATTGAGAGGGTTGACATCAGTTGGATGGCTAAGAAAGGAACCTCAAATAAAACCTGGTGATTTTGTAAGGAGGCAGGAACGTCTCAAATGCCACACTTCAAAGGAGAAGCCATTTTTCTTCCGGATATATCAAATGTAAGGTTCTCTAATTTACCTCTTGGGGGAGTTCTTTCTGATGTAGTTCGTTTTTATGTTATGGTCTCCAGATAGCTGGCATGGAATGACCAGCTTTCTTGTAGGGCTGGAAACAAAAGTGTTTCTCCACCTATTCTCCTTCTCCCAGATCCCATCATCTCCATCTTTGGTAATCATAAGTTTCTAGATTAAGCTTTGAGTTTTTAGAAACATTGTGGGGTGGGATTTGGGATTGCTTGAGTTTCCAGATATGATAGGTATGGGACTGGTGCTGACAGTCTTGTGAGTCCTGTGTATTCTTTGGAGTCTTTAAAAGAGAGGGACATTAGTGTCTTGTCATTGAACACATTCAACGTCTGAGGTCTTAAAAGAACGATGCTCATTCCACTGGACATCAATGAGAGGGCAATTGCTGACATAAACTTGGCTCTACCAGACACTAGTCTTAGAACTCTCAGATAGAAACCAAACATAGCAAGAAATTAAAGAGGAAGAATTTTGGATTTTACCTAAATATTTTTGACCTTTATTCTCTTTAAATTTTACTTTACGAGAGTAAGGGAATTCAATTTTTGGATTTTGATTTTTCTCTGAGAGAGGCATAATAGGAAGGAGAGTGCATTCGGTTCTCTAAGTTGGGCTGGGCATGGTGGCTCATGCCTATAATCCCAGCACTTTGGGAAGGCTGAGGTGGGAGGGTTGCTTGAGGTCAGGAGTTTGTGGTAAGCTATAATATGATAACGCTACTGCACTCTAGCTGGGGTGATAGAGTGAGACTTTGTATGTATGTATATATAAATAAATAAATAATCTCCGTTGCCAATACAGCATTTTAAAATTGTGATAAGACGTACGTAACATTTACCATTTTAAGAGTACGGTTTAGTAGCATTAAATACATTTACATTGCTTTGTGTATTAGTCAGGGTTCTCCAGAGAAACAGAACCAAAGGGACATGTATCATTATGATGGTTAATTTTAGGTGTCAACTTGACTGGTTAAGGAATACCTAGAAACCTGGTAAACATTGTTTTTGGATGAGTATGTGAGGGTGTTTCCAGAATTGATTAGCACGTGAATCTGAGTAGGCAAGGTGGGGAAGATCCGCCCTCTATGTGGGCAGCCACCATCCAATCTGCTAGAGTCCCAGAGAGAGCACAAACAGAGAGGAAGGCAAATATGTCGAGCCATCTGCTAGAGCCGGGACATGTACTTCCTCTCCTGTCTTTGGACAACAACTCCAGGCTCCCTGGCTTTGGACTCCAGGACTTACGCCAGCAGCTCCCAAGGTTCTCAGGCCTTTGGCCTTGAGCCAAGAGTGACACCATTGACTTCTGAGGCTTTTGGACTTAGGCTGAGCCATGCTTCCAGTGTCCCAGGATCCCCAGCTTGCAGATGGCCTCCATAATCACATGAGCCAACCCCCCTAAAAAATCCCCTCAATATCTATCTATATGTCTGTATCTATATTTATCTCCTTTTGATTCTGTCTTTGTAGAGAACCCTGACTAATGCAATCATAGGTAGGCAGATAGAGATTCATTATCGTGTTGACTAAAGAAAAAAATGAAGCTTTTAAAGAATGAAAGTTAGTTTTATTTAGAAGTCTTACTGAGAACCATAGCCTGGGAACAGCCCTTTAGCTGGGTGCTATCAGACTACTGCAGCACAGTATTTCAGCCCATTGCTTATTTACAGGGGGTGGAGGTTCAGTACATGCAAAATCACATCAAACTTGCTCAGAAGTTGCAGAATCACATCAATATCTGGGTGTAAGAGTACATCTGCTTATAGATTACAGAGGCATAATCACTAACCCTGTCAGAAAATATCATATGTGTAGGAAAAGGAAAGGATTAGGGTCACTTATCTATTAAGGAATAAAGTGAGTTAAGTAAGGGACATGGGCAGGGGCATCTGCTCTACCCTGTTTCGTTTTCAGAGCATTCCTCTGGAGAGCTACATGTTATCACAGGGTCAGGGGTTCAAGCAGAATTTAGCAAAGATGGTCTTTTACGTTTGCAACTTTGTCTCACAATAGGAACTGATTCATGTGGTTATGGAGGACAAGAAGTCCATGATATTCTGTCTGCAAGCTGCAGAACCAGGAAAGCCAATGGTGTGATTCAGTCCAAGTCCAACAAATTGGATGAGGCTCACCTACACTGGGGAGAGCCAACTGCTTTACTCAGTTCACCAATTTAAATGCTGATCTCTTGCAGAAACACCCTCACAAACATACCATGAAATAATGTTTTACCGGCTATCTGGATATCCCTTAGCCCAGTCAAATTGACACAAGAAATTAACCATCACACTGTGCAACCATCACCATCATCTCCAAAACTTTTTCCTCTGCCCAAATTGAAGTTCCATCATCACTGAACAATAATTTCCCTTTCCCCCTCTCTCCGGCCCCTGGCAAACATCATTCTATTAATACTTTCTGTCTCTAAGTTCTTATATAAGTTGAATCATACAGTTTTTTTATTTTTGTGACACTGTCTTCTTTCACTTAGCATTATGTCTTCAAGGTTAATCCATGTTGTAGCATATGTCAGAATTTCCTTTCTTTTTAAGGCTGAATAATATTCCGTTATATGTATAAACCTCATTTTGTTCATCACTTCATCTGTCAATGAACATTAGAGTTGTTTCCCACATTTTGACTATTGTAAATAATGCTACTATAAACATGGGTGTATATATGTCTGTTTGAGTACCTGTTTTCAATTCTTTTAGGTATATACCTAGAAGTGAAATTGCTGGAGCATATGGTAATTCCATTTTTAATTTTTTGAGGAACCAATACTCTTTTCCACAATGGCTGCACCATTTTACATTCCCTCCAGCAATGCACAAGGATTCTAATTTCTGTGCATACTTTTCAATATTTATTTTCTGTTTATTTTTTTATAATGGCCATCCTAATGGGTGTGACTTGGTATCTCATCATGATTTTGATTTGCAATTCCCTGATGATTAGTGATTTCGAGCATTTTTTTTATGTGCTTATTGGCATCCGTATATCTTCTTTGGAAAAATGTCTATTCAAGTCCATTGCCCATTTTTAATCAGGTTCTTTGTGCTTTCATTTGGAGTTGTAGAAATTCTTTATATATTCTGGGTATTAATCCCTTATTAGATATGTGAGTTGCAAATATTTTCTCCCATTCCATATGTTGCCTTTTCACTCTGTTGGTTGTGCCCTTTACATAGAAGTTTTTAAGTTTGATACAGTACCATTTGTTTATTTTTGCATTTGTTTCCTGTGTTTTTGGTGTCATATCCAAGAAATCATTGCCAAATTCAGTGATTTGAATGAAGCTTTTCCCCTGTGTTTTCTACTAAGTTTTATAGTTTAACTCTTACATTTAGGTCTTTGATCCATTTCGAGTTAATTTTTTTTTTTTTTTTGAGACAGAGTCTCACTGTGTTGCCCGGGCTAGAGTGAGTGCCGTGGCATCATCCTAGCTCACAGCAACCTCACACTCCTGGGCTCAAGCAATCCTCCTGCCTCAGCCTCTCGAGTAGCTGGGACTACAGGCATGTGCCACCATGCCCGGCTAATTTTTTTCTATATATTTTTAGTTGTCCAATTAATTTCTTTCTAATTTTAGTAGAGACGGGGTCTCGCTCTTGGTCAGGCAGGTTTCGAACTCCTGAGCTCAAACAATCCACCCGCCTCGGCCTCCCAGAGAGCTAGGATTA